>JAULLD010440532.1:0-10172 GCA_035668095.1 Sarracenia minor
CTCTTGGCCCTTACCCAAGAAGGAGGTTCTATTCACCCGAAAGAATATTAGGTTTCACTTGACCTGTAACAAGGAGATATGTCTAAGTCAACCTGTAAAGCTACTTAGTGAAATTTCTCAAGGGATTTCTTGAGAGAGAGGACGTAGGCTGGGTTTTTTAGACTTTGGTCTACAACCTATTCACCCCCCCTCCCTCTAGTTTGCCTACACGTGGACCATCACTATCATCTTGAATATTCATATCGGTCATGTCACGATAGAATTGAATCTAATAAAAAACTAGATAAAATAGGAATTAATTGAAACTAAAATTTTAGGTGAAGGTGGATTCTAAACCTAAAGTGAAACATTTATCTAAAAAGAACTCTTTTTTATTAAGTTTAGCTAGAAGTTGATTTATTTTAAAATTAGTTTTGATAAAGAAATTCAAGATTTATAATTTTGTTTTCTTTTAATTAAATTAAAGTTAAATAAATTGATAAAAATATTAGCTGCCATATATTTCTCGTGTGAACGATCCTAACTTATCATTAGCTACCTGTTAGTGATAAATCTTGGTAATAAATTTGATACAGGACGACACGTACAAGGTTTTGGTGCCGTTGCCGGGGAATATTTCGGTGAAAATTTTCAATAATCATTATTTAATCTATAAAATTTTAATTTAATTATTTTTAATTTTTCTTTTTTGCCTTAGGTTTTTAGATTTATAAATATTATGTTGAAAAATAGAAAATCATAAAAAAATATGAAACCCGTTTTCCGTCCGGACGCTAACTTTTCCCATTCGGACACAACTGCCTAACACCATTTGGATGCCACCTTCTTTTTGTTCAGACGATCCACAACCTGAGGCCTGATTCTACCTTACTTTTTTGGTATCAATAGTGTATGCTTGGTTGTCGCTCGTTGTTGTGTAACTTAGCACCATTTGATTCCGAAATCGAACACACTTGTTGGCTCAACCAAGCTATCATGAGAGTAATCTCTTTCCTTCCATCTCCCGTACCTATTCACACACAAATAATGGCTAAAGATCCGAACGATAACCCCGTAGGTAACCGAAAAAATGATATGAAAAACCAAGATGAACAACAACTCAAAGCCTTGATGGAATACTATATTCTAACAACTTACGAGTCTGCTACCTGCATTGTGCTACCCAATCTAAGGGCCGACAACTACGAGATCCGACCTAACCTTTTGCAATTACTTCCCTTATTTCACGGACTTAGCAGTGAGGACCCCTATAAGCACATCAATGAGTTTTTTTTTTGGAAATTTTCTCTACCATAAGACTCAACAACCTGTCTGAAGAAGCCAAACACGTGAAGTTATTTACATTCCTTCTCTAAGATAAGGCTAAGCATTGTCTTAAGTCTTTAGAGCCCAACACCATAACAACATGGGCCAAGCTTCAATAGGAATTCCTCTGAAAGTTCTTCCTCATCGGTAAGACTAACCAAATCTATCGAGCCATCACGATTTTTAATCTACTAGAAGGTGAAACTTTTCATAAAACTTGGGAACTACTTTGACATCTTCGTTTAGGTCATGTTAATCTAAAGAGCATATAAAGACTGGTAGAAAATGGACCTTTAGGTTCATTGGAAGTTGAGGCACTTCCAGTCTGCGAATCCTACTTAGAGGGTAAGATGACAAAGAGGTCAGTTTCGGCTAAGGAACTTAGAACCAAAGATGTGTTGTAGTTGGTTCATTCTGATGTATGTGGTCTTATGAACATCCAGGAAAGAGGAGCTTATGAGTATTTCGGCACTTTTATTGATGATTACTCAAGCTATAGATACATTTACCTACTTTATCGCAAGTCTGAAACCTTTGAGAAATTCCAAGTGTTTAAGGCTGAAGCAAAGAAGCAGATAGGTAAAAGTATCAAACCCTACGATTTGATTGTGGTAGTGAGTATCTCTTGGGGAAGTTCAGGGATTACTTATCAGAAAATGGGATTACAACCCAGTTGTCTGCATCGGGGATGTCACAACAGAATGGTGTAGCGAAAAAGAGGAATAGGTCCCTTAAGAAAATGGTAAGGTGCATGATGAGTTATTCAGATTTATCACATTCATTTTGGGGGATTGCATTAGAAACAACGACATATATTCTGAATTTGGTATCTACTAAGGTAGTTCCTGGTACCCGTATGGAATTGTGGACTAGGCACAAACCAAGCCTTAAATACGTCTGGATATGAGATTGCCCAGCACATGCGTTGGTGGAAGATGCAAGTATTGTGGAACCAAAAATAGAAATCTGTTTCTTTATAGGATACCCTAAGGGAACTAAGGGTGGTTTATTGTATAATCCTAAGAGTTAAAGGGTATTTGTTAGCAGATGCGTGTCATCTCGTATCAAGTTTATACCAAGATTTATCCCTAACAAATAGCTAGTGGTAAGTCAGGATCGTTCCCATGAAGAATATTTGGCAATATGAGTTTCTCCCAATTATATAATCTTGAAAATCTTTTAATTTAATTAGAAAGTTCAAATCTTGGATTTTATCTTAAAAAGAATATATTTAATCAAATCTACTTCTAGCTAAACTATACTATGTTAACAGATAACGAAAAGAGTTCATTTGAGATAAGAGATCTACCACATGTTAGAATCCACATTTATCTATTATTCTAGTTTCAATTAATTTCTTATTTTACTTAGCCTTTTTAGATTTAATCATACTATGACATGACAAGTACGAATAACAAGAAAAATAAATTTACATGCAAACAAGGTATATTCTATTTAAGACATTGGTATGGTCTATTCGGAGCATAATCCATCTCGTCAATAGCATAAAATATTTTAAGTTAATTAAAATCCTGAATATTTAATAAGGCATATCCTATCCAGGATTATAATACGGTTCGTCCGGAGTACGACTCGTCTTATCCATGGTATGAAATATCTTATATTTAATCTTCGATTAATAAATAAAGCACTATTATGCAACCCATATTTAATACAATCATAGAAAGATTAAATGGAATATTAATTAATTTTAAAAAGAAATATTTTTCCAATCGACCAAATACGTCGTGAAATATAATAGTTGCATAACGAATCCAATACCAAAGGCTAAAATAAAATAATAGAATTAATCTACTCCTACTATACCAGACCCGAGCTTCATCAGAACCCGAGGTAGACAAAGGACTTTAGCCACGCATGGTCGGGGTGAAAACCATCATTGAGTTGTAGTTGGCTATTGTTGGCAGCTCCTCGTCGAGGCTCGGACCTTCTAGTACTGTCTCGGAGGGGTCAAAAGTGTAATTTTAGAGAAGTAGGGGGATTTTCGTCACTAGTCAAAAGCACAGGGGGTCGGGATCAATTTATAGATTTCAGGAAGTGGGAGTCCTTCTCGGATTATAAGTTTATTGGTGACGCACCATCCAGACGGAATCAGCTAGAGTCTGGACGGTTAACGGCTCGAGAGTTTGGACGGTGATAGCTTGTATCGAGCTTGTGTCGCGACAGTGATGGCGACGAAAGTCCGGACTATTGTGAAGAGAGTCCGGATGGTGATGGTTATGGTCGTGGACTTTTCTTCATTTTCAGTCTTGTTTTAATTTTTTGCTTGTTTTGTTGCTGTTAGCCTAGAATGTGCAACCTAGATGGGGATGAATAGGTTGTTTGGAAAACTTAAGCTATTTCAAACGTTTTTTAAGATTCTAAGTGCGGAAGCAATAAAAGTGTGTGCAACAAATATAAACAATCAAATATGCAAAAACAACACTGAAAAAAATAAAAAGATAAAGGAAGAGAGAGACACACAAAATTTATAGTGGTTCGGCTAAACAAGGCCTACGTCTACTCCCCAAACGTCTTATGGAATTCACTATACGGATTTTCTTTAGGTAAATCGTAACCTCAGTACAATCTTTCTTTTAAGGCAAAGTGGAGCCTTCTATCATCTTTGTTGTAAAACAAAGCAGAGCCTCAATCTTCTTTGTTATGAGGCAAAGCGGAGCCTCTGTTCTTGATATAGTTGTAGTAGTAGTAATGGTCCTCCCTTTTTGAGGTGATTTACTATCAATAAAATCTCACAACAATGATTCTCTCTCCCTCTCTCTCTCGAATTGATTTACAATAAATGAATAATAAAGGAGAGGAGTAAAATGAGCCTGGTGAGAAAACCTAAATGAAGGCTCACATAATATGAGAAATTAAGTGTTGGAGCAGAGGAGCAGTGAATGAGAGTTATTGTTTTGGTCGCATGTTCACCAACCTTTAAATCTTCAATCTTTACTCCTTCTATAGCCTCTGAAGAAACAGATCCGTTGGCGCAATTAATTCTTGGATCTCTAGCCCTTGGATTATTAAATACCAAGATTTCTAGCTGTTTGGAGCTTCTGGATTTTGAACTTCAAGCAAAGAATTTGAATCATGGTAGAAGATGATCAAATCATGTTGCCTTTGTGTACTGGAGGATTGAATCAAAATACTGATGGTTCGAATCAAATTGGCTTTTTGAACTGATGAATCGAATCATGAAACTGAGGAATCGAATCAATTTGGTCATTTAAGGCTTGTGATTCTATTCAGCAAAATGAAAGATCGAATCAACGTTCTGATTTTGGGGCTTTGATTCGAATCAGGAAGGCATATGATCGATTTAGGATGCTAAATTTGGGGGTTTGATTCAAATCTGGGATGTATAGAATCAAATCAAAAATTCTTTTTGGAGTGAAGAATCGAATCACTGAAGTCTTGATTCGAATCAAGACTTTTTCGGCACATTTGGTCGATCTTCAAATGATCATATCCCCTTCATATGAACTCCAAATGAGGTCAATTCTATATCCAAATTAAAGCCCTAGAAGTCCACTTTCCAATGGTTTCAGTCTGATATCAAAATTCCTTGTGTAGAGAAATTTATGGCCAAAATACAGACCATATGTCTGATTTCCAAATGCTGGGATCGAATCAAGGAAGTGAGGATTCGATTCACTGCTTTAAGGATTTAATTCTTGGCTTCTAGGAATCGAATCATGGCTTCTCAAATTGAATTTTGACTTTTCTCTTGACCCTCAAATGATCTTGAACTCGATCATTGATCTCTCCTTTGGGTAAACAACTTCAAATGACTTCAACTTCAACTTTCATTAATACTTGCTCTCCTCTTGTTCTTCTTAGCACACTTGAACTTGAATTTCCATAGATCTTCATTTGCTTCTCTTTCTCTTCTACAGCATTTGTGAGCTTGATCTCTATTATCTTCAATATTTTCAAGGTCTTCAAAGACTCTTTTATTTGGGCTAATTATTCCCATGATCTTTAACATTCTCTTGACTTTTTGCTGTGTATGAGCTTGAGTGTATTTGTTTTAACCTGAACTTGTTCTCAAGCACAACTAACACATTAGTAACCAACAAATCAATGTATTGTTATGATCAAAACCAAAACAAAGCTTGATTGAAAAGCCTTTAGGCTAACAATCTACTCCTTTTTGACATGACAACCAGTGACTTGCAAAAACATAAAAGATACGAGAATAAAGGACTATGTTACTAAATGCTTGAACAAAAAGATATGCAAATCAAATAATACTGTTTGTGTTGGCTCAATGAAAAGCACATAATGGTCTATGTTACCTTTTTGATTTTATGTTCAAGAATGATTGACCCAAGTGGTGATGGTGGTGGATGGAATGATAGGAATGTGAATGTGAGCATAGAATGACTTTACAAGGGTAGGTTAATGGGGTTCTTGAATTTTATGGAGTTTATCCCATCCAAGATTGGGAAAGAGATTTGTAAATCTCACCTTAACATAATTAAAATTTTGAAAATCAATGCTACATCCAGCACAGATTTTCTGATGTACAAAGGAAGAGAAATAGAGTTGTCAAAAGAAAAGTGTTTTGAAATTAATTACTGCATAAGTGGCTACATTCACTGTTGAGGATATTTCCATAGTCGTCGCTGTCTTCGTCGCTATCGCAGTCTCTGTTGTGTTCTTCTTCTTAGAGGGTTTAGGATTTGAGGAATCCGGATCATCTTGAAGTTTGGAGCCTTTCCCCACCGTCCTTGGAGGCATCTGGATCGATTGAAGATGGATGTTGAAGATTGAAGGAGAACAAGTAAAGGGTCGATACGAATAAGAAATGCACAGGAATTGAGAGGTTTTAGAGAGAGAGTGGGAACAATACAAAACATCAAAACAAAAACCTCTATATATAGGCATATGACTTGGGTCGGCACGACTTGTATTGCGTCAAGGAGTCTCGAAACAACAAACGGGGTGTCAACACATATTCCTTATGAGTCGACACAAGAGATCATTTGAGTCGACACAATCATGTTTGATCGACAAAAATTCGTGAGACACAGAAATAACAAAGTGTTGTTGACACTAAACAACAGGAGTCAACTCAGAACCAATTTCACATAGATTTGTGTTGAAACATCATCCAATGATGTCGACACAAAAAACACTGGTGTCGACACTTTCCCAAGTGTGTCGACACTTCTTCATACACATGAGAGAACATAGGAGGTATATCAGTAAAGGCATCAAACAGTTATATATAAGCAACAATCAACATACCAAGTTCTCTACAAATTGAGTTAAAACGATCTTCTTGAAGTGGTTTTGTGAATATATCAGCTTGTTATTTTTTAGTATTAATAAATTTGAATTCAACATCACCCTTTTCTACATGATCACGAATGAAATGATATCTAATCTGAATATGCTTTGTTCGTGAATGTTGAGTAGGAATTTTAGTTAAAGAAATAGCACTCAAATTATCACACAAAATAGAAATATGATCATATAACAATTTAAAATCCTCTAGTTGTTGTTTAATATATAATATTTGCGCACAACAACTATCTGCGGCCACATATTCGGCTACGACTATTGATAAGGCAACACAGTTTTTCTTTTTGCTTGACCATGAAACTAAAGATTGTCCAAGAAAATGGCATGTCTCATAAGTACTCTTGCGTTCCACTTTGCATTCAGCAAAGTCTACATCAGAGTAACTAATCAAGTCAAATGAAGTATGACTTGGGTACCATAATTCTAAGTCAATTGTGCCTTTGACGTATCTTGAAATGCGTTTCACAACAATCAAATGTGATTCTTTTGGACATGCATGAAAGCGCGCACACAAGCATACACTAAACATAATATCCGGCCTACTAGCCATTAAATATAACAAGCTTCCTATCATGCCCCTAAAACGTTTTGAATCAACACTTTTGGCATTCTCGTCCTTGTCAAGTTTTGTTAATGTATTCTTAGGTGTACCAATGGGTTTTGAGTCATTCATACCAAAACGTTTTAAAAGATCTTTAACATACTTTGATTGGATTATGAAAATCCAATTTGTTGCTCGTTTAATTTGTAAACAGAGGAAAAAGTTTAATTAAGCCATGAGACTCATCTCAATCTCACTTTGCATATATTTTGCAAAATTATCACGCATAACCATATTGGTTGCACCAAAATAATATCATCCACATAAATTTGAACAATCAACATATCATCATGCACACACTTAACGAAAAGTGCGGTGTCAATCTTTCCACGATTAAATCCATTTCCCAATAAAAATCCACTTAATCATTCATACCAAGCTCTAGGAGCTTGTTATAAATCATAAAGTCCTTTTGATAGTTTAAAAATATGATTAGGAAAAGTATGATTTTGAAAATCGGGTGGTTGTTTAACATACACTTCTTCAATAAAACCATTCAAAAATACACTTTTTACATCCATTTGAAAAAGTTTAGAATTTTTATGAGATGCAAATGCAAGTAACATGCATATGGCTTCCATCCTAGCTATGGGTGCAAAATGTGTAGTCATAATCAATGCCCTCTTCTTAATTGAATCCTTGAGCTACCAACCTAGGTTTGTTTCTAGTTACATTCCATTTTCATATTTATTGTTCCTAAAGACCCATTTTGTGCCAATAATGGTATGGTCACTTGACTTATGTACAAGTGTTCAAACATGGTTTCTTTCAAATTGATTTAGCTACTCTTGCATTGCAAGAATCCAACCTTTATCACCAAGGGCCTCATCAATGTTAGTAGGTTCTACCCAAGAAACGAATGTAACATGCGATCATACATTGTGCAATTTAGACTTTATGGTTGCACCACTAGTAGGATAACCTATGATTTGATCCTTAGGATGATTGGTAACCAATCTCCATTCTTGAGGTAATGAAGTTGATCCATTAATTGAATTTTCACTTTCCTTTGGATCCTCTTTGTTTTCCTTAGGAATCTCATTGGGCTCATTTCCATTAAGGTCAATTTTATCTACACCTTCCTCAATTAAGTTGAGATCATTAGTTTGATCCACTTTCTCTGAGAATGGGTTTGACTCATCAAAATCTACATGCATTGACTCTTCAATAACAAGCGTTCTTTTATTATAAACTCTATAAGCTTTATTAGTATAGAATAACCAAGAAACATACCTTCATCTGCTTTAGCATCAAACTTTCTTAAATTGGATTTATCATTCAATACATAACACTTACAACCAAACACTTTAAAATAATCAATATTAGGCTTGCGCCCCATCCACAATTCATATGAGGTTTTATCTAAAGATAGTCTAATAATCGTATGTTCATCACATAACATGAGGTGCTAATGGCTTCCACCCACAAATACTTGGGCAAATTATGTTCATTTATCATAGTTCTAGCCATTACTTGAAGTGATCTATTTTTACGTTCAACTACTCCATTTTGTTAAGGTGTTCTAGGTGACGAAATGTTGTGTGCAATACAATGTTCATCACAAAAACGTTCTATATCTTTATTCTCAGATTTTCTACCATGGCCACTGCTAATGTTAGTTATAGCATAACCTTTTTCATTTTGAAGTCTACGGTATAACTCACCAAGGTCTGTGTGCTGCTTCATTTTTGTGCGCAAGAAATAGCACCCAAGTAAAACAAGTAAAATTATCAACAATCACAAATGCATACACTTTGCCTCCTAGACTTGCCACACGGTTTGATCCAAAAAGGTCCATGTGAAGAAATTGTAGTGGCTTAGAAGTGAGAATTTCCTTTTTCTTTTTGAAATATGTTTTATTTTCTTTTCCAAGTGCACATGCATCACAAACTTTGTTTTTACTAAAATTGGTTTTGGGTAAACCCTTAACCAAATCCTTTTTAGAAATTTTAAAAACAAGTCCATGCTAGCATGTCGTACCTTCTGCGTGATAACCAACTTTGTTCACAATGAGCCATAAAGCATTATACATTTTGATTGGACAAGTTATTTATGCTAATAGTATACACACTTTGATTTCTATGTGCAACAAATACAACATGCTCATTAATTTTTACAATGCACTTATTTGCAATAAATGAAACATTATGTCCATTATCACACAATTGTATTATGCTAAGTGAGTTATGCTTAAGACCATCTACTAGCAAAACATTTTTAATACAATGGGAAGAGTTGTTACCTATGTCGCCAACTCCTACCACTTTTGTTAGGGTTGTATACTTAAAAGCCATGCTTTTGGGTATTTCACTACCCGGGATCCCGGGAATATTAATGAGAATATATATTGAGAGGATATGTGTACTAGGATTCATATCTATTGCATTTATGATGTATGCATGCATTGTCCGTATTGTGTCCAGTATTTGGCTCATCGCATGAAGCGGTGAAGATCGGGTCAAAGGTTCTGACACATATATAAGGGGCTCACGCCGCAATGGACCCAGACTGCCTATTGGTATGGTTGTTGCACATCGTTATATTAATAGGTCTTGGCTAGGTCGAAAGGATCGAATCCCGGTCCTGGGATTTGAGTTTCGAACTCGATGTGTTAGTACAGTTGGAGTGTATTGAGCGGGATCAATGGGATAATCAATTCTATATAGACTATATGAATTAATCTACATCCTATATTATCAACGATTGCACAATCTCTTAATCCTGACGTGATTGTTCAAATCATGTGTGGATAGTGAGCAGTACTTTGAGTCACCAATGGCTCAGATTTCTATGGCGAGATCAATATGGCCGGTGGGTTGGGTAGCGACATTATTCGTTCGATGGTTGACAATCATCTGACGGACACCACGTCTGATATAATACTGGTTGAGGAGTTCCCCCTCGTGTGCGTGCTTATAAGTTCGGTTATGCCAAACCTGCGCAGTGGATC
>JAULLD010440643.1:0-10171 GCA_035668095.1 Sarracenia minor
GATATATTACTAGATGTATATATATTATATCTATAGATGGGCCTATTAGCTATGAGGGCCCATTAGGGTTTACTGTACATACTCTTGTAATTTATTATAAATATATGACCTCTCCAATTAGGAGAGTAAGTCTTCTCATTATCTTTTGCTCTTTAATTACATGGTATCAAAGCATAGGAAACCCTAACCTTAATCCTAAAATTCGAAGTCGGCTTTCCCTGTCCTCTACCGCCAAAAGCCAAGACCAAACCCTAACCCTAACCCTGGAAACTAGTCGGCGACAACAGGGGAAGATCTCTCTGGTGTCGGCGACCCCATCTCATCTACCGACGACCAGCGGCGAGTTCGATTGAGGGTTTTTCGGGTGTTGGCGAGTTCGACGAAGGCTTTTCTCTGTTCGACTGAAGGTTTTTTGGGTGTCGACGAAGGCTTACCAAGGTTTGTTGAGGTCGGCGAGTTCGACTAGGAGTTCTCTCCTCTTTCCGACCAGCGGCGACCACTCACTGCTAACAGTGTTACCACTCACTGCTGACGGGATTGATGCCTCGCAGGTTTTGATGGAGAGCTTTAGGTGGGACTTTGGAGTTGCTGGACCCGGATTAGGATGCATTCTCATTTTCTGTTACATTTTCAATATTTTAATTTTGTAATAAAACATATATTTCCGTTGTGTGTTATGTTAAGGCTTACGTGTGTTATGCACTCCGGTCCATAATACACGGCCGGTCACGCTTTCACATTTGGGGTGTGACATCTGAGGTTAAAACCCAAAATTATGTTCTTTTGAATCAGATTTTCTTGTCTTGAAAAAGTGGATTTTAGTTTTAGATTCCAAAATAGGTAATCAACTGTTAAATTTTGAATATCAAAAGGGGTCGGACATATTGCATTGGAGTTTTGCATGAAATGGGTTTGTGGTTAAGATCTCAAAAGTTTGAATTTTGAACTTGAAATTAGGTACGGATTGTTGGATGAATCGAAACATATGTTGAAATTGTATTCGTAAATCACTTATTCTTTTGGGTCGTTTAGCTATGTACTTTTAAGTAACTTTTGCGGTTTAGAATTTTGTTTCTGAATCATTAAATCATTTGCCATTGGTGTCACTGTTTGATTTATTTTGTCTTGTTTTATGATTCATTTTGTGACGTATTTGTGTGTTTTGCTTGTTTCAAGATGTATATTTGTTTTCGGGGGTTTCGGGGGTTCATTTGATATGTTAGAGCGGTACATGGCCATCTTGAAGAGGAGTCGTTAGATCGTCGACTAGGGAGGATTCAATCGATTCATCACCACATTTGAGGAGACCCTGACTCCACCTGGACTTCGCTCTCATCACAGGGATTCGGGTAGGCGATGACCTGATCCCCATTCATCCTGATATCTGCCAGAGTAAGAAGGCTCTCGTGTACTTCCTCAGCCAGGTACCCCCAGCAATCGAATAGGGGACCTTCAGTTGCTCATGACTCCGCTAGGCCTTCCGCCATTTCGTATGCACAGAGACCGGACACTTCAAGTGGGTAGCCTGTGCTTTTCTCCTCTATATGTTTGGGGTATCCTTATACCCAAACTTGCAATGTTCTTATGATTTTGATGGTAATATGGAAATGGAAGTGATTGAATAGACAGTTAAAGATTCCATCATAACAATGATATTTAATTTGTTTTTATATAATTCATTAAGACATTTCTTCTTGATAGTTTTGATTCACCTACTGTAGAAAATAAGCCTAACACAGTTACCGAATACATCATTTGGGTTTATCATCCCCTAAATTGTTCACTATTGGGTTTCTTAGATTTCACACAATTAACGTCGCTAAATCTAGCTGTATTATTTTTGAGTTCACTGAAAACGCATTGGGATTTCCAATACTAAAATCTGATTTCCCATAAGTATTAAACTTCAGAAAACTATCTACAAAATCCTTTTAACAAAAACGCTTTTTTTAGATAATTTACCGCACAAAAACTGCTCATAAAATAGTTTTATAAAACTATCTATAAAATCGTTTCTTTTTAAAATAAAAAATATGGATGGGTAGAAAAGTAGGGTTCAAGACCAATACAGAAAACTTACAGACTACCTGCACAACCGCGATCCTTGCTCCTGAGCAACGTAGCGGCGTCAACCCCCATCATAACCATTAGGGATCGTCCAAAGCCTGAATTAGAAAGAGAATTAAGGAGGTGGGGAACATAGGAGTTACTTATTCCTCCTTCGAACTTTATGATAGCCGAGCCGAATAGGTAGTGTGTTAATTTTTGGGATACGACCACTTTCATAGCCGAGCCTGTTGGCCCACAAAGATCAATCCAAATGGGGGGTGAATGGGTTGATAGGCAAACTAAATAACTTTTTCTAACACTTTAAAAATCTAATATATGTGCAACGAATATAAACGAATAAAGTGTAAAAAATTAAATACAAGAAAGTAAAGAGTTAAGGGAAGAAAGATGCAAACAAGATTTATAGTGGTTCGGTCCAAGCTTGACCTACGTCCACTCCCCAAGAGCCTTGGGAATTCACTATCTAATTCTTAGGGTGAATCAAAACCACAATACAACGACCTCTTCACAAGTAAGGCATAACTTACTATTCTTACAGACGAATCGAAGCCTATTCTTCTTCAAGTGTGAAGCGGAACCACCTTCTTCAATAAGGGCGAAGAGCAGTCTCCTTCTTCAATCAAGGGCGAAGAGCAACCACCAAACAGAATGCTTGATTGGGTGAATCGTAACCTCCTTCTTCTTTAAGGTGAAGCGGAACCTAGCTCTTATGAGTTGTTGATGTGCTCTCCTTGCTTGAGATGAATACAACAATAAAGCTCACTACAATTTAACTCTCTCTCTCAAAATGAACGACAAGTTTCGCCTCAAAGACAACAATCAGAATATTGACAAATACAGAAAATAGAGAATGTGAGTGATAGCACAGAAAAATTATTCTAGCAGAGAATGAAAGTTGTTCTTGAAGTTTTATCCTTGTCGCTACTTTTTCTCTTGTCTTCTGTAAATGTATTTAAAGCTAGGAGCCAAAATATATCCGTTGGAGAGGATCTACTAGCCGTTGGAGCAAATTAGAGCATTAAATGCTTGAAAACATAGCCATTGAACGCTTCAAGATATTGAATTCTGGGCGCATGTGTCAACTCAAATATCTTGGGTGTCGACACAAAACGTTCTAGAACACGGCTGGGTCAACACAATCTTCTGAGGTGTCGACTCATGGTCCTTGTAGCCTTCCTTTCCAAAAACGGCTGGTGTCGACTCATGCAGTATTGGTGTTGACACATTGTGTTATGGGCTTCAAGATCTGGACCAGTGCTACTTTGTGTCGATTCATCTCTTGCTGGTGTCGACTCAAATATGCTTTGGTATTGACTCAACCTTCTTGGCCTAGTAAGGTGTCGACTCAATACACGTTGGTGTCGACTCAACCTTCTTAGCCTGGGAACAAAGTGCTAAGGTGTCGACTCAAATCTTCCTTGGTATCGATCCTTTCCTTGCTGCTTGGATTCCTTTGATCCTTTGATTATTGAACTTGAGCCTTTTCTCCTGGGCTTACAATCACCATATGTCTTCAAGATCTTCTCTTGAATTCTTTGGTGTTCTTGAACTGGAACTTTGATCTCCAATTGAGCTAAACAATCTCTAATTCTTTCAAACTTCATTCTCCGAATCACTATTATCTTCGACATTTTCTCTTGACTTTTTGCTATGCTTTCAATATATTGATTTTATCCTGAAGGATACTTTCTCAAACATAAGTAAATCATTAGTAACAAACAGATCAATGTGATGTTATTGTCAAACAAAAATCTTTGGGCTAACAACTCCCAAATTAATCAAATCAATTAATTGTTATATGTCAAAACCAAAATAAAGCTTGATTGAAAAGCCTTTGGGCTAACAGAGCCGAATGCGTTAGAGCTACCTTTCTCGAGCTATCCTATTTGGTGGGCATATCCAATGGATGGAGATTCCTTGTCCCATCACGTAGGAGATCCATCTTCCACTGGACATTGACCAAGTTTGGTATTTTCGATTTTCCATCTCACTACCATTGTCTTGTGATTTTTACACATTTGGCCATCTTCGCTTTTCTCGTGACAGTTCTCCTAGGCGTGGGCTGAGCAGTACGTCTGAATCATGACAGAGATGAGGGTGTTGATTCGCCAGGAGCACAACACTCTTAGATCCCTCGGAGTTCAACCACCTGGGGAGGGCCAGCTATGGTATTCATCCCTTTCTTCATCTATTTGCTTCATTACTTTCCTATTATTGTCGTGTAGCTTCACTTTGATATCTTGTATTGCTTGGAGTGTGACAAAAGTTGTGGCCTGAGAACTCACGATGGAAGCCCCGGGTTGGCTACTACTTTTACTCGGGCTTCTACTTCTTCTTCCAAGGCGAGATCTCCAATGCACACCATTGAGAGCTCGAAGGAGGAGACCAGCTCCACTATAGGAGGTTCATCCTCCCATGGTGGATACGAGTTCCAGCGGACAAGATTGAAGGCCCACACCTTTTCTTCCCTTTTTTTGGTATTTGCACATCAGGGTCTACGTGCATATCTTTCCTGTTGGACTTGCGTGTCCATTTGACACACTCTCTAATACACAAACTCTTTTGAATAGGATGGGCTTTCGAGCCTTTAGATTACAGTGCACACTCTCTTTATGGTTGTTACTGTATTTTTCTCATAAAAGCATCTTTTTGATTGTTCGATTCTTGATACTATGTATTACATGTGTGTGCGAGTTGAATGAATACTGTATCCACAAGTCTATTTTGTACGTTATGAGTTTTTACAAGTTTTAGGGTGAGGAAATAAGCTGGTTTGCAAAATGGGGAGGGACTGTCAAAAAGTTACGCAAAAATATGTTGCAATCGTGGGGTTAAAAGTGATGGTCGTGTTTATCGTTCTTGATCCACTGAAGTTGCTTAGAGGGATCTCTTGAACTCTCTGATAAGAGAAGACATTTTCAGGTGTTGCACATGTTGAAAATTTCTCTCATGACTGCTACGACCACAGATCGTCCAAGAGTTCTGTCCTGAGGCTTGCTACCTTCTACCACCCTTATTGCATCCTCACCCTGAGGGATCTAATAGTGCTTTCATACTATTGGATCAACACCCTCATTCGGGTCATGATTTGGACGCACCGCTAAGCCCACATCCGGGGGAATTGTCACGAGAAAAGAGAAGATGTTAGAATCAACAAAAAGTATAAGAAAATGGTAGTGAGATGAAAAAGAGAGTACCAGACTTGATGAATTCCCGTTGGAAGATGGATCTCCTGTGTATTCAGACGATGAATCTCGATCCGCTAGACGCTCTCTCGTTGCAAAACGAAACTCGTTGGCTGGCATAAGGCGCTCTCGAACGAAAGCCACACAGTCACAATCATCGCTCTCGAGCAAAGTATCGACATCGGCCCCCACCATGTCGATTACAACCTCCACTACATAGAGTTAGTCTGTTCGACGCACCTAAACAGGAGGTGCTTTTGGGACACGAAAGTGGTCGTATCCCAAACACTAACACATTACCCATTCGGCTCGGATGTCACGAAGTTCGAAGTGATGATATGTAATTGCTATGTTCCCGACCTCCCAAATTCTCTTTCTAATCCAGGCTTCAAACGATCATTGATGGTTACAAGGAGTATTTAACAAATAACAATTTATAACTTCTTAAGGATCGGGATGAGAACCGAGTGAGGAAAAGTTACATCAAGATTATATCGTGGATTAACAATAAAAAAAAGTCATTGAGTTATAAAAAGGCTAAATGATGAATAACAAATAATTTGTTATAAATTTTACGATGACTAGACAATAAAGAGTTAATTTATGGCCATAAGAAACGAGAGAAGAATTAGGTGGCCATAAACAAGACCAAGTAATGAGGAATCAATTTAAGATTAATAGGATCAGAATATGAACGGCTAATTTAATATCACGATGGGAACCACATAATCATTAATCAGTTATGAGTGAATATCACGCTTGTAGTATAATAATTTAATATATGGTCATGACTCACGAAGTAAAACAAATTGATAAGAAGTTATAAAAGTGAGGGTATCCAAAAGTGGTAGAGTCCCCGGGTTATAGCACAACTCTACTGCTCTCAAAAACCTCCACTTTACGTAGCACCACCACAGATTGCCCTACGGAAAATAGGGCATCGATTATTTATCATTTGTAATTGTTCTTACTCGTGAGTCGTGACCATAAATTAAATAATCATACTATAAGCCTACTCTTTACGCTAAATATACTCCTTAATATCCACTCAAACTCGTGATACAAAATTGAGGAATGGTTATTTGGTGCTCATCGTGATATTAAACTAACAGTTCATAATATTATGGTTCTACTAATCCTTAATTGATTCTTCATTATTTAGTCTTGTTTATGATCTTAACCTAATTCTTCTCTCATTTTCATGACCATTAATTAATCATTTATTATCCGGTCATCCTAAAATCCATAACTAGTTCTTTGTTATTTATTATTAATCATTCGGCCTTTTTATAACTTAAAGACTTATCTATTGTTAATCCACGACATGATCTTGATGTAACTCTTCCTCACTCGATTCCCATCATTTGATCCTTGAGAAGTCATAGATTGTTATTTGTCTAATATTCCTCATAACCATAAGGGATCATCTGAAGCCTAAATAGAAAGAGAATGAGGGAGGTGAGGAACATAAAAGTTACATATTCCTCATTCAAACTTCGTGACAGCCAAACTGAATAGGTAGTCCATCAGTCCTTAGGATATGACCACTTTGGTGTCCCGAAAGCATCGTCGGCTAGGATGCGTCAGACGGACTCCTTCAATTATATAATGTGTTAATGAAATTGGCAATTTTTGGGTTCTCGACTGTTAAATAGCTTGATATACATTGTTGGGTCTATTTCCTAACAGCTTAAGCTTTTGAGACAATTGGTGACTTAACATGGTATCAGAGCTCTAGTTCCATGAGGTCTTGGGTTCAAATCTCATGATGTGTTTTCCTGTTATATTTGTTATTGTGCACTCTATGTGTTGGTCCACCTGTTCGGTTTCTTTGCCTCTCTACGTGTGAGACAGGGTTGCACGTGAGGGGGAGTGTTGAATAGCTTGATATATATTATTGGACCCATTTCCTAACAGCTTAAGCTTTTGGGACAATTAGTGACTTAACATCGACAAAACCACATTGTCTATATTTGAGTTGTTTGTATTCTCACTTGACTTGGGTAGCTTAAGATTGCTCTTACATGTATCATACCATCATGCATGGCACGTACACACACCCTTGGTAGAGAGTTGGGCGCTCGTAAGTCGCTCGTAACATGCTCGAGCGCCCCCTTCGTCCTCTCTCTCTACCTCATTAGAGCATTTCAAAAGACTGAAGAAAAATTGAATGTGCTCGCAAAGCGCTCGAGCGCCTCACAGTTTTGATCCTCTAATGAAAATGAAGCCCATTTTTGTATATATATCATAAGGATTTGTGACTAGGGTTACCACCTGATACGTTTATTAACCTTGGAGGATTTAATTTCTCTCTATAACTCTTGCATCCAAGGCCTCCATTAAAGCATCATTTTTGTAGCAACCAAGGCAATAACTCAATCCTCTATTGTAGTTATTGCTTCCCCTTTTGGTTGTGTTTCTAAAAACCATATCAATCCATCCACTGCAATTGCTCCTCACACCCTTGGTCGAGTTGACTCGGAGCTGTTAGAAGACGGAGATCGGCACGTGCTCTCGTAGTAGCTATGGGAACAAAGACAACGCTCCGGGAGCTTGATCAAGAAACGGAATTAGTTTTCCAGTAGGACATGGTTGTGAGTCCTTCCTCCTTAAAAGGTCATGAGGACCAAAAAAGCTTTAAGGTCTTGGACAGGACCGAGTCTACTGAAAATCATATCTAGACCATCAAAAGACCGATGAGTCATTTTAAGATCATGATGAGAGCTGAGTTTCGAATGGGACAAACATTTTGAAGCATGGGTTAAAACTTCAAAACTTGGTTAACACCAATCATAACGGCCGTTAGGTTATGGATGTCACGACAATGCCAAATAGCCCTGGCATTCTTGCAGCCGTGTTGTTGGGATGTGACGACCACGAGTAAATCTTTCAAATTGATCATGGTTGTTACAAAAAGAATTCACGGCCATGCCTCAGATGCAACGGTTGTTACTTCTGAAGGGATGGATCTCGTGGCCGCGAGGTTACAATCACGTATACAGAAACGAGGTATTTTGAAAGTTTTCATTCGCGCGAACAAAACTCTCTCTCTTCTCTCTTTAACCTCTATCCTAAAAATCTCTCAAGCCTCTCATAATGTACTCCCTTCTTTTCCTTTGATTCTTTTTCATGGCGGCTAGTAGTTGACGACATTGTATGCAGTGGTGATGGTGCGGATGGTAACAATGATAGTAGTGTGAGTAGCGGTGGAGATGTAACAGTAATGGTGCGGCAGGTGGCAGTGCAACAAACTTTGAAGGTGACATCAACAGTGATGATGGTGGCCACGAGGGCACACCGTAGGAAGTTGTTGCTCTCTTGCTAGAGTGAGCCGCATCGGTGAGGATGCCTGACCACTTTGACCCGGTCGCGTATAAGCCTCTACCTCACCGTCTCACTAAGCTAACACTAAGCTAAGGATGAAAATGTATGCACCCCCAAATGACGTGGTGGCCCCTGAGGAGACAGTTTTAGGTCATCAAAGGACCAAGGAGACATTAAGGTCATGAGCAAAAAAGATTTTAAAGTCCTGGACAGGAATGGGTTTTCTGAAAATCAATATAGATCATGAAAAGATAGAGTCGTCAGTTTAAGATCGTGACGAAGACCGAGAAGATGTATCTTTCTTTAATTTCAAAACGGACAAACAATTTGAATTATGGGTCAAGACTTCAAAGCTTGGCCGGCTGCTAGGTTATGGATGTCACGGCCATGCCAAATAACCCTAGCGTTATTGCGGCCGTGTTGTTGGGATGTTACGACCGAGAGTAAATCATTCAAATTCCTCATGGCCATTACAAAAAGAATTCACGGTCGTGCCTCAAATGCAACGGTTGTGACTTTAATGGGGCGGACCTCGTGGCTGTGAGGTTACAATTGGTTTTACAGAAACTAGGTATTTCAAAAGTTTTCATTAGCTCGAACAAAACTACGTCTCCTCTCTCTCCAATCTCTATCCCAAAACTCTCTCGAGCCTCTCTCGTCCCTCTCGAGCCTCTCATAATGTATTCCGTTCTTTTCCTTTGCTTCTTATTCATGGCGGCTGGCAACTGACGATCCAACGCTTCTCTTTTGTGAGCAAGAGGTTCGCCTCTCGGCAACGAACCTTTCGCTGTTTTAAAGTTGTCTATTTTCCTTTTCATGTGTAGGAATTGATCCATTATCAATTTAGATATGATTATATTTTCGTCGCGTGAATTTGTTGAATGCTTGATGGATCAAATGACTTGTCATAGCACGAGTTGTATGCTTGATCCTAATGAGATTCCGTTAACTTATTGATTTGAAGTTTCTGAATTTTGTTAGGTTTGTTAGATTGAGTTTGACGAATAAGGATGAATCTTGACGAATGATATTGTAAAATTCTTGTTTAAACATTAAAATTGTGAATGGACATTTCTGATGATGTTTTGAGTTTTGTTGAAAGATTCTTTGATGCTATGCACTTCAAGCGTATTGGGTGAATTTGATCAAATTGAATTGAACGTCTGTTGAATTGTCAAATGAGTTTTTGGGACAATGACTTAACGATTTTGAGCCTATCTATCCTCTGAATGTGTTTAGATTTTTGATTCATTGAATGTATGGGAATATCTTTAAACTAATTAGTTAGCTGAAGAACGTGTCTCGATATCAAGCATACTTGAAGAAAGCTTTGAGGTTAAAAACCAAAAATTATGTTCTTTTGATTCATATTTTCTGGTCTTGAAAAAGAGAATTTTAGTTCAGGATTCCAAAATTAGTGCACAATTGTTAAATTTTGAAAATCAAAAGTGGTCACACATGTTGCTTTTAAGTTTTAAATGAATTCGGTTTGAGGTGAAGATGTCAAAAGTTTGGATTTTGAACTTGAAATTAGGTATGGATTTTTGAATCAATCGAAACATATGTTGGAATTGTTTTATGATTCATTTTGT
>JAULLD010440752.1:0-10171 GCA_035668095.1 Sarracenia minor
AAAAGTAATTGAAAAAAATCAATGAAAAATGTGGACAAAAAACAATTGAAAAAAATTGCTAAAAACAATCACTGAAAAAAGTTGATAAAAAAGTCGACGAAAAAGTTGATGAAAAAAGTCACTAAAAATGTTGATGGAAAAAATCGACGAAAAAAATCGTTGAAAAAAGTTGATGAAAAAAGTCATTGAACAAAGTCGACGAAAAAGTTAAAGAAAAAAGTCCGTAAAAAAGTCGATGAAAAAGAAGTCAACAGAAAAAATTGATAAAAAAACTCGTCGAAAAATGTCGACAAAATAAGTAGTTGGCAAAAATCCATGTAAAAACTTGCTGAAAAAGTCGTCAAATAAAGACCACGAAAAAGGTAGATGAAATAATTGTTAGAAAAAGTCGCTGTAAAAAATCATCAGAAAAAATCGACGGAAAAAATCAACGTGAAAAATGTGTTCGAAAAGGTCTCAAAAAAAAGTTGACAAAAAAGACATTGAAAAAGTCGTTAGTATCAGTGCCAGAAAAAGGTGGAGATGACGTCGGGACTAAGATTATTTTTGAGATACTTTTGGAATAGCAAATTTGAGTTGGACATAATCCATTAAATTTAATTAGATGGATAATCCTCTTATAATTTTATAATTTGGGATTATTGCCAAATTCCCCTTAGAAATAACTTGTACTAGTATTACTCTCATAAAACTCAGGAAGTATTCATAATATATTTTCATCCCGCCCCGCTTTTGCTATTTTTCTCAATAATGGCTCTCATTTCCGCTAAGAGATCTCATCCTGGTCCCGTCCCGCTAACTCGTCTCCCATCCCCTCCTCGCCTGCCCAATCGTCATTGTCATTTCAGAGTTGGAAGCATTACGAGTTAAGTAGTAACGTTGTCCTTGGAGGATGAGAATCTTGGATGTGCGTGCAACGAAAGAGGCGATGTGAAACCCTAGCGAGAGAGGCGATGTGAAACCCTAGCGACCGTCTACGGTTCCCCGTCGCCGTGCTTGGCGGCCTCCCCCGCCTCGTCCTTGTCCCCTGCTTCGTTGACGAAGGCTCGGTTCTCATCTCCTTTGAGGATCTTAGATTTGAGATAGACGAATCCTCTCCTTCTCCGTCGTTCTTGTTCGGTCCCGGCTACCTGCTATCGTTTTGTTCTGGTTTAGAGCTTCGATCGTGGTTGGTTCAGCTTCATTGTTAATCATCTCTGTTCGTTCTGGTTCGGCTTTGATCTGGATTTAGCTTCGATCGCGCGCGGCTAGGCCCTGTTCTGGTTGGATTTGTGCTTGTCTCGTTTTTGTTCTCTGTTCGTGATTTTCTTCTCCTTTGGTGATCTGGGTTTCCAATGGTCTGGAGGATTTCTAATGCTGCTTGGTGGAAGAATCGAGTGGGCTTCAAACCTCGACAGTATGGTGAGGCTGAGATCGTATCTGCTGGGGTGGTGTCTGATCATAGTGAAGCTCATTTTGTTCCTTATCGTTCCTGTGTTTCTGGTGGCTGGGGTGATCGAAAAGTTTTGTTTACTCTATTTGTTGATCAATTGCCTGTCAATATTATTAAAGTTTGGCTTAGGAATATGTTCTCTCAATTTGGAAAAGTTGTTGGAGTCTATTTACCTGTTAAAATGAGGAAACATGGGAACTCTAGGTTTGGGTTTGTTAGGTTTGGTGAAGAGAAAGCTGCGATCCAAGCCATGTATAGGCTTAACGAGATTTGGTGTCGAGACAAAAAACTTGTGGTTAGGAAAGCCTGGGTTGGGTCTTATGGTGGCGGCAAGGTTGTTAAAAAGCCATTAAAGGTGAGTAATATGAGTTTAGGGGTTGGTTGTTTGAAGGACCAGTCAGTAGTTGATTTGGTGGATTCTGGATCATCTCTACAAGGTGAGTTGGTGGAGGCAACTGTGACTGATACAAAGTGGCTTGATAATTGTTTAGTGGGTATTGTTAGGAGCACGAAGAGTATCCCACAAATTCAAGAGGAGATGCGAGCGGATGGGAATAGTGTAATTTTAATCAAACCTTTAGGTGGTGAAAAAGTCCTTATCCAGTTTCCATCTCTTGAGGCCAAATGTGTAGATCTGGATGCATCTAAGGTATGGCTTGAACGTTGGTTTGAAACAACTTACGAGTGGTCTTATAGGGAGCCTAATCTGATTAGAAGAGTGTGGATATATGTGGAGGGGGTATCTCTTCATGCGTGGAACAAAACAACCTTCTCTAGTATTGGTGGGCGGTGGGGAGATGTCATGCAAGTGTGAGAAAACTTCGAACAGAAAAGATCTTGAGGTGGGCAGGGTTCTTATTCTAACAGATCGTAAAGCTTCTATCTATGGATTCTGTCAATTGAAGGTGGGTAAATTTCTCTACAGTATTAGGGTGAGTGAGGGTTGTTTCCAACAATTGTATATGTGGGGGGAATCTTCATTCAGAGTTAGGGGTTCCGGCTTTGTTATGAATGGGTTGGATGCTTCTTGTAATCTTGGCTGTGTAGGAGGGTCGTCTCCTAATCATGTCCTTCAGGGGATGGAAAGAGAGAATTTGGAGGTTGCTGAAATGGTAAGTCAAGTTGGTGAAACTAGGTGTGGTTTTAGCCCTCTTGTACAGGAAGTAGGCCACCATGTGGAGGGGTTGGGCCTAGGTGGTGGTTCAAGGGTTCCTTGTGCAGGTGAAGGTAGTGTCTTGGGAGAGGGTGACCATATAGTCAACTTGGGGGTATCTGATTATTTTGGGGGCCAGGAAGTGAAGGATTTGGATCCTATATTCGAGGAAAGGGTCTCAGATTCAGTGGATCTAAATCAGGGAGTTAAGGTTAAGGGGCCGTATATCCAGGAAATGGACTTAGATTCAGAAGATGTAGAAGTACAAGAAAGAGGTTTGGTTCCGGGTTTTGGAAAAGGAAAAAAGGCTAATTTAAAATATAAACCATCTAACAGAAAGAAGGTCAAGAAGTCTTTGCTTGATTTCGGAACTCGTGGTTTAAAAAAGTTCGGGGGTCAAAGCAGTAGGAAGAAGAATAAGTAGAAGATTGTGGAACCAATCATGGAGGAACAATCTTCCTTATCTTCGCAGAACATTATGAATCAGAACAAAATAATCAGACAAGAAGCTGAGAGAGTTGTGGAGACTAGCAAGTTAATGGGGCTAGATATCCAAGTGTGTGAGGAACAAGCCATTCAAAGACTTATGGTTTTGGAGGAAAACGAGGCGTATTTAAAGGAGGGGGAAAATTTGTTTTGAAGTGTTTTGCAGTTTGTTTGATTGGGCGGTGGGGGGTTGTTGGTCGGGTGGGTGTGTTGGAGTTTTGGTCTGGCTATGTGTTTTGGGTGGTTAGCTGTTTTGATGAGGTTTGGTTTGTTATTTTTCAGTTTGTTCAGTTATTTGTTTTTGGTTGCTCTGCTTTTTAGCTTTCTGCCCCAACTGCTATTTTGTCGGGATGTTTGCTGTTCCGGTTCGGTTCTCTCGGGTTTTGTTGTTTTTGGGTTGTTCACATTTTTCAGTCCCTCTTGTGATGCAGTTGGTTGTTATGGGTGGCAGGTTTTAGGTCGTTGTTGATGGTTGCTTTTTGGTTGCTGTTGGTTTGCTGTAGGTTTGGTTGTTGTTGGTGGTAGGTTGTTTGAGTCTTGTGGTTTTTTGTGATTTTTGAGGGTTGGCAGGTTTTTGAGGTTTTATCTCCTTTCTTTTTTCGTTTTTTGGCTTGCCCCCTTGGGTTGATTTCTTATCAATTGTATCTTGTTTGATATATGGCTTTTCTTCTTTGAAGCATAGCCATATTGATTCTTGTTTGGGTGGTCAAGTAATAATATACCTTTTACTTATCAAAAAAATATATATTTATCACCTAAATAAGAACAATTTTAGACATACAATTCCAAGGCAGTGAGACTAAAGTTCAAACAAGATGCAGATGATAAAAAATCGACCGAAAGGAGAGGACATAAGAGAGAAAAGAAAACAAAACATCCAACATGTCACAACACCTAACAGACCAAAGAGAGTAACACCGACAGGGAACTCATCACAGTTTAGTTAGATACC
Organism: Sarracenia minor; assembly: GCA_035668095.1. Classification (NCBI taxonomy): domain Eukaryota; kingdom Viridiplantae; phylum Streptophyta; class Magnoliopsida; order Ericales; family Sarraceniaceae; genus Sarracenia; species Sarracenia minor. The sequence goes on from JAULLD010440752.1 coordinate 4,024, forward strand.
GGAACACCTACCAAATGAGCCAGCATTGCCAACAAAAATGTTTAGATCCAGGAGAAAAATCAACCAAAACACCCAACCAAACACACAAAATGCCAACACCACCCCTAACGCACCACCATTAACACAAGGATACCTGAAAAAATGGCTGAGATAAACAAAATACCACACCGACACCAAGGCACCCAACACTGACAAAAGAAAGCAACATAACACCAAGAAAACACACCCAAGAAATCAAATCATAGTAAGCCTCCATTCCTTTTCTCATCTTACTCTATACTCATAATAATGCTTAAGGCTTCTTTGTCACCACCATAAAAATTAAGCCCCATCATCTTACCAGTTTCCAAGATGAGCTTAGCTTCTCTTCTCATAACGTTGTTATGGTTGACAAAATCTTGAGTGGACAGAAACGATTATTCCATCGACGCACAGGGTTCTTTTTATTTTTTCTTTTTTCCTCTCCCTATAGAGAGGGTAACCATTCCTAACTCAACTAAGAAATTTTTCTTCTTTTTTCTTCCCCTTATCTTCAGAGCGAAAGCAACACCTTCTACTTGGTCAAGACCAGGAGAGAGCCCCATGGCGCCCTTAACAGGACTCTCATATCCCTTTTACAATTTAGTTTTCGGATTTACCCTGTGAAACACTTCCACATCTGGAGTGGCTATAATTTGGTCAAGCTCTGTCCTTGAGATCATCTTCATACAATTCAGCACCTTCTCTATAGAACCACCTTTATAGGACAAGGGAGGGACAAATTCCTCAACAAAAGAGCAAAACCCCCTCTCACCCTCATCATCCTCTTCATACAATTTGGCAACCAAAGACCACCACGACCAAAAACTATGGGAAAGTCACCGACTTCCTCGCCAATATCAAGATCTTCCTCCTTGGAGTTGAAGAACGATGAGCTTCAACAGCTGGAGTGGTCACCGGTGCCGATGACGGTCCGCTTAATCCTGTTATCATTTTATTATTTTATTACTTATAGTAAAAAGTTTATTGACGAAAAGTAGTTATGCAACCTTTTTTACTCATTTTTTAGACAAAATAGTCATTTTGCTACTTGTGATCAAAGAGTTATTGATGAAAAATAATCAAGTGGCAATTTTCATTTATTTTTTGTTGATAAAATAATTATCTTGCCAGTTGTGACAAAAAAATTAACTCATTTTTTTTGTTAACAGAAAATAGTAGAGCCGAAGAAGAAAAAAGAATATAGCATTTTTTAATAAATAGAAATTTTCAATTGGACTAAGTAGAAATAAAATAGATAGTTGAGAAACGAAATAGGTAAAATTAATAGTTGATAGATCAAAAAAACTCATGATATTTGAGGGAATAAAAATAAAATTAACCCATTTTTATATGATTTATTAGGTTTCAATGCATTACCAGATGGGGAGATTTTTTTGGAGATAGAGAGTCCCAACTTTACAAAATGTATTAATAATAATTTTTTTGAATAGACAATTATTATTGATTGTGATGTGGGTTGCAAGCACAGCCCAGGACAAAGGCTTGGTCCACGACAAAGGCCCAGTTAAGGTCACCCATTTTTTTGGCAAGCCAAGCATGTACAATGCCACTAGTTGAGGGTAGTTTTATTGATCAGTCTATCTAATCAAACATAGTTGACCTAGTCATCCTGAACCGACCCACGAGGGAGCTAGTGAAATCTCCCATTTAGACCTGACGACTGATCTTCCTTAAGAGAGCTGATCAGTCTAAAAAGCGCGTATACGATACGATGCGTATTGACCAGTAGAACCTGAAAAGATATTCTACTAATGGTATCTACATGATCCACCAACCATACGTCATGTCCTTTTCTCCACCCCATATATAAGGTTATCAGTTGTGGAAATTACGATTCTCAAAAACCCTAATAGTCATTTTCTTTCCTAGATTTTAGCTTTCTCCTTCCTCAAGCTAGGGTTATTACTAACTTGATTGTTAGAGAGGGCCTACTGAAAACCCCTATAGTGAGATTGTCTAACGTTATTCTCTTTTTTTTTTTTTCAGCTTCAATTCATTCTTAACGGGCCAGACGAGATTTGTTCACCATCATTTGGTGTCGTCTATGGGAACTTAAGTCCCACTTCTTCGTGTGGGACACTATAGTTTCTCTGGTGTTGAATCATCTTATGGTCCACACAAGATCTGTGCCAGAAGAAGCTAACCATGCTAATTTGAGAAATAAGGATCCCCAAGCGGCCCCCCGACCCAATCCTATGCAACAACAATTTCACTAGCTAAGTCAATGGATTTTCAGAACCGAAAGTTTTTGCATAAGGTTTGAGCTCACACTAAACCTTGCCCAGCCATGAGGGATCATTTCAATCACGCTCAGAAACATCATGAAAATGGAGGAGAAACGAATGTACTAAGCAACCTTAAAGAAGGAGTTGGGACTAATAACCAATGGGAAGGAGTTGGGGGCAACAATCTCAAGACCTAGGAGGAAGTTGAAGAAAAATTTGTGAGTAGGGTCAATTTTCACCCACCCTTACAGCCTAGAAGAAACCCTAACAACAACAATGTAGATAGAGCCGGAGCCATCAGAAGTGCACACGATAGTGAATGAGCAACTACGACAGATAAATGCCCAAATCAACAATATGAAGCTAGATATTAGAGGAAAAACACCCTCCACCCGTGATGACTCGATGCACAAGTTAGGGTCTCTATTCACAACTTCCATAATGGAGACCGCATTGCCCCCAATAATCAAAATTTCGTTGATTGATTTATTCAACAGAACTATTAACCCTTTGGACCTTGTGAATACGTACAAGACCATAATATGTGTAATGTCCTGACCTTAATCCAATATCCATCTCATATGATATTCCAAAAGCATAATAGAATAACTATGCATCTAAAACACCAAAGATCTAACTCTGGAAATTTTTAGAAATTTTGGTAAAATTTCTCCTGTTTTTGGCACTATCCAAAACTTCAACAACCTGCCCAACAATGTGTAATAATAATCTGAATAACAACAATCCGAATTCTCGGCAAAACTTAGCTAATCTAAGCTACAACATACCTCTCAAACCTCAATATACAAAGTGGGTGGCTTCAACGCACATACAACCCATATACAAAATCATAATGAATAATCTGCTAAACTCCAAGAGAAACAAACTAGCTACTCCAAACATACTAACTGACCGAAATATAAAACAGGCCTTAAGAACATACAACCCAACATATAATAAAGCTAATAAAATGGAACTACGTGCTATATAACAAATAATATAAATCTTAATATACAACGTGGTAGAGCGTAAAATAGAAATGTCCGCATGCCATGCCTCCAAGCTCGCTAATCCATCCTTACGAAAAACCTGAAAATGTTGGTCATGAGCGAAAGCTCATATAGGAAAATACACTAACAACTGAATAAAAATGTAAAACATGTGAGCCGAGCATGTTAATGCTTTTACACCAATAAAAGTACGAACCATGTTCCGAGTTTTTAAGAAAAATTGTATTCACATGGCTCTAGTTTTAAGAAAAACATTTCTTAAAAAGATTGTATTTCCTTTTTTTCAAAAAGGGTTTTCCCACATTTTTAGTTCTCACAAAAGTCTTGAGGGTTATTCCCAAAACCTATCCCATATGGATCTAACCGTCCTTCCATATCATATCCGTACTATGCTCCAACCTGAAAAGCTCACAACTCCAAACAACAAAGATATCAGTAATAGAGATATCATCAACAAAGATATAGGGGTGAAAGAATACTATCCACAAGATGTCTGTGACAAGAATATGCTAATCTATAACTGGATACGATCTAGAGGGGTATGGTAATCCATCACAACATCGACACTACATAGATAATGGGACTAGCTCCCAAGCCTCCTACCAAAAGGTGTATCTAGTATGAATAAGTATAGATGGCTCCTCGAACCATAACTAGAACGTATGACCATGTACATACGACTACACCACGATCACATTCCGTGTTATAATCGAGTCTATGATCAAACGAAATCTCACATCTATTGTATTAACTCATGTGGAGAGTACATGTGTGTGTGTATATATACATATATATATATACCTATGGTATGCAGTATCAAGCTCATACTCATAAATGAATAATGTACACATAATCCAAACCAAGCACCATGTATCGTAAATTAGAAAATCTATGTCCCATACCATAGCTCGTAAACCTTACGTGTACATACACAGACACCTGTAGCCCGGAACCTGGAGTAAATGTTGAGTCTCATCTTAGTTGTACAACCCCCACGGAACAACCATCGTGGACCAACCTCACAGCGCACTTCATGAGTTGGGAAGTGGTCATCTTCCACTGTACAACCCCCACGGAACAAGTTAGAGTGGACCAACCTCACGCCTCACTTCAACACTAGTTGGAAACCTTAGACTCTACCCTTACTCCTTTCTAGTCACCACATCAACATCACAAGCATCCATCGCATAAAAGCACAGAGATACCGACAATGTGCATCAACTGATCACAAGGATCAACTCACGTGTATCTGCAAACATAAATGTGCAAGGATACCAATACTGATCATCCAACCATAAATCTTAAACTCCAAAACATAGGTTATTAAAAGGGAACCTATGGATCACCAAAACTGTGATTAATATCTAACACAACATAAGGGTATAATGTCATGGGTTTAACTGCAACAGCAATCCAAATGTCAACAAGTATGATATCACAATCAAGGGCACGATATGTGCGCCACTATGGTGATTTAACCACTCGTCACTGGTCACGTCACTACAATAAGTCCACACATCACCTACGCATGTCACGAAGGGACAACGCGTCACCTACACACGTCATGAAGAACTACACATCGCATGCATGCGTCAAAAGAGATTACACATCACCTGCATGCATAACGAAGGGACTATAGGTCACCTACACACGCCAAAAGGGACTACACGTCACCTACGTACGTAAAAGGTACTACACGTCACATACACTCATCACAAAGGGACTAACATCAAGCTATAAGCAGAAGGCTATAAATCACTGACAACAATTATGAGCATTAGACCAAACTCTACAAGCAACTAATCTCAAACGTCATAGACCTCAAAGTACGCATTCAACTAGTTGAGTTCATGGACCAACGCCGACACACCTCCTAAGAGGTAAGGGTATTACACCTTTATACTAATGTTCACACTAAACGATAGTCTTAACCCTCATTCTTCACCTTCTCGTATACCAAATCATCTTGCACTCTAAAATGATTACACTTACCCAATATCCAATGTCACCAAAGCCTAAATACTTCAACCCAACGAGGCGGATTTCAGTCGATAGAAAAACCCAATGATCCACAACTCACATATATGATATCTAGGTGACTAAAACTACAAATCTCTCAACAACTATAACCACTCACATGAACATCCCAATACTTAGCCAAGAACTCACATTACTCTAATCATGTGAAATTCACCCAAATTATGAAATTGTACACAACAATGATCCTTGCTCAACACTAAGCATAACCATATAAAATAGGTAATTTTAATAACCACCGAACCCTTGACTACCAATCCTTAACCAAAATTCTCCTCATCCATACATGTGAATCTTTTATCAAAGTCAAGTGGGCATCACCCTCACGCAATTCAAACTCCCACAAGGCCTCGACACCTAGCCAAATGTCACTTTACTACAATAAGTGAATTTCACCCAATTCATGAGAGTAATATCCGAATATAGTCATAACCTCCCACAGAACCTCAACAAGTCCATTAAATGGTTCTTATCCCACATTGGTCTACAAGGAAGCCAAATACACACAAACTAATAGTAAATCCAAAGGTCTCACTTCAAGAACACAAACGAGCCCAACCAAATACCAGTGTGAAACACAACACTAGGTCTAATGCTTTACAAAGTACCAACAAACCTCAAAAATGATTTGGGTTATCAAACAAATCCCATACGTATCTCAAAGTAAGAGAGAAATATTTCAATGCAAGTTCAATACTCTAGACGACATCTGTTGGAGTGGAAGCGTATCCTGTTTTAAAAATTTTCGGTTCCCGTCTTGTAACAGACTGACCTTTTTGGAAAAGAATTTAAATAATCCTTTAAATTTTGTAAACACTTTGTCGTTCTTGTTTG
>JAULLD010440860.1:0-10170 GCA_035668095.1 Sarracenia minor
ACTCAAGGCCGACCCTGATTTTATAATACAAAATACCCAGGTTTTCCTATGGCCACTCTAATATAAGCAGAATGCTCTCCCACTCCAGAAAAAGTTTTCTGATCCTATACAGAGGTTGAAAAATCCCCAAGAAATTATTTGAACTTAGGAAAGGCTCATTTCTTGATCTCCCTCCCTTGTTCCAACTTAAAACAAAGATCTAATCTTCTTTTTTCTATTGTTTCGGCAATATAATACGAACATCATCATTAAGACTGAGGTAAGTCATTTTCAAACTTGCCAGCCACATTTTAGTTTAAAATGATCAGCCTAAAAATGCATATACGACATACCTTTGATTAGGCTCCAAGTGAAGATATTATTATGTTGAACGCAAATGCCAAATGAGATGAAACCTACACATACCTCAGCCCCGAAAAAGAGAAGTGAAACCTATAATAATTTTTGATTAAGCTCCCAAAAATTGATCACAAGGTACCATGACATTCCTATACACTATGCTCCCATATTTCTCTTCTAAAATAGTGTAACAGAATATTGCTTTCGGAAAAAGTTAAATTGATCGAATATTGTTAAGTCATTGAAACTTAAATTTTTTGCTTAAATGATCTTTACACTAAAAACAATATAATAAACGGTATGGGTTTTTTCTTTTTTCTTTTTTATTTGTTAGTTCGACGCAATTATAGAACTGCTTTGTGTTGTAATTTTTGATATAAAACTATTTAATATTTCAAAATATAAAAGTTTCATGAAAATAATATTATCTAGTGGAAATTAGGAAAAAATGCACATTTAGGAATGGGATGAGGGATGACTCCACTAAATTTTGTAATTTAGGCATAACTCCAACTATTTTTCTTTATTCCTAATTTGCCCCCAACAGAGCTATTTTCCTCCTACCGTCGGGTTTGTTATGGTAAGCATCAAAACAAAATCTGGATAAATCCAAATCACGAAATATTTCCAATTGCTATTTGAATTCAAATCTGATTCAATTTGATTGGAACGATATTAAGGAATTGAGATCTCCATGGATGGAATACAGTTTTATTTGGATCGAACAGTGTCGTAGTGGAACAGAGTCGATCGGATTGATTGATGAGAATCGAACTGGATTTTGAGCGATGAGAATGGAACTGGATTGATCGATCATATTGGGACAGAGTCGAATAGAGTCGAACTGGATTGATATATATCGATCGAATGCAGTGATTTTCAACCATTGTGTTATCGAACAGAGTCGAACTGGATTGATCGACCAGTATCGAATACAGTTGGCGGATCACGTATTTCGATCAGTGATTTTGGACTTGAAGCTCAAACATTCTACGGTAAGAGCATCATTGTATGTATTTTTTGTTGTTTAAAAAGCACTGTATTCGATTGGTTTGTTGTTTTAAGTTTTTCATAAACTGTATTGTTATGTTGCAGAAAATGAGGAATGTATGTTGAATTACTCATTTTTATGCAATACTATATATTCCTCATTTTCTGTGAAGAGCTTGTAAAAGTAAAGAGACAGGAATGCTATCTTGTGAGTTATGCAGAGTTTTAAAACTTATGGATGATCTTAGACTTGTCAAGTTTCCAACTGCCTTTGATGAAGCCATTGCTTTACGTATTTAAATTTGTTTGTTTGATACATAATCGTGTAGTTTTTAATAGTTTATTTAAGACCTGTTGTTGTTTTACTATTATAATTTCATGTTAAAGCATTGTAGGTACAATTTGGTCATTACATTGTGCTGTCAAGAGTTAATACATTTTAATAAACTATTAAAATACTACATTCAACAGTTAATACAATTTGGTCATTACTCATTGAGCATTTGAAATTTGAATAAAGACATGTAATGAGTTTTGACATGTTTGGTACGGTTACCATTCATTTAGTATTTTGAAATTTTAAAATTCTTTGTTATTTGGTAAACTAATCATATTTTAAAATTTTAATGATTAAATCAAACACATTATCATGGTAGGTATATTGCAGAAAATGAGGAATGTATGTTGAATTACTCATTTTCTGCAATACTATATATTCCTCATTTTATTGTATTACTCATTTTTATATGTTTGTTGGCTGCGCTATTTATGTAATTGAAATTTACATTAGAATACTACATTTTGTGATTTCCAGATTATGCACTTATTTTTACATATTTGAAGTTCTACATTAGAATACTACATTTTTTGTCATAATACATATTCCTCATAAATAGTACATTACAAAAATTTGTACGTCCCTTGTTTGTTGTATTTTTTGTACTATTTATGTAAGAGAAATTTACATTAGAATACATCATTTTGTCATTCCCAGATTGTGCATTAGAATAGTATATTCCTCATTTTCTGCAATAATCCTCATTTCCTGCAATATTAGGATTGCAAATGGTTTATAGCATACAATGGGGATTATAATTAGTTATGATACAATACAACTGGATGTCTTATTGTACGTGTCTTGTTTGTTTGGCAGATATTGATTTGTTTGGGATGGATAGCTATTTGATATTAATGTGTCAACATGAAGGGGTTACTGCTTGTATTAGGATATACCGGAATTGGACGTATAATGATTTGATTCGTTCCATTTGTGCGAAGTGGGATGGTATGAAGGATGACTCATTGAAATTACGATATTCTGTGCCTGGTCACCCAAATTGTTTTTTGGAGAATGATGAAGATTTGAGTGTAATGTTTTCGATACTCACTTCTAAAAATATTCAACAAGTCGATGTTGTTGTTTGTGATGGTAATAGTGTCAGTGAGTTAGTTGATATCCACAATACGGAAAGTAGTATTGTTGCAAACAATATGGGTTGTGATGAAGCCCAATTGCAGTGGAGCTTGGAGTACGAAAGAAGCCAAGAAATTATGTCATCATTTGTAGGACATCCGGAGAAAGTACTATTGTCAACGCCGTGGGCAAATGCTATTCATTCCGTGGGGCAAAAATTTGAAGGAGGCGCTACACATTTCCGGAATGTGTTATGTAAGTATGCGGTTGAATGCGGCTTCCAATTTGTTTATGTTAGGAATGATTCATATCGTGTGCATGCCCAATGTAAATTCAAAGAAAATAGTTGTGGTTGGTTAGTGCATGCAAGGGCTTTGGCGGCTAATGGATTTTTTTATATCAAAAAGCTAGATAATACCCATAGTTGTGGTTCAGCCGTGAGAACGACTAAGAACAAGCGGATGACGTCTGACTTGATTGGGTCATTGATTACTGATGCTGTTCGAGCAAAACCGTTGAAGCGACCCATTGATGTAGTTGGAGAGTTTAAGTCGAATTACGGACTTGACATTAGTTATTATCAGGCGTACATGGCTGTTGAGAAGGCTAGGGGTGATATATTTGGTCGTTTCTCATTTTCATTTGATCAGCTTCGTTGGTATATTGATGCAGTGAGGACGACTAATCCGGGTAGTGTTGTTATGTTAGATTGCGATCCATCGACACACCATTTTCAACGACTCTTTATTGCATATGGTGCGTGCATAGCTGGCTTTAATCACTGTCGTCCGTTAATATTCCTTGATGGCACGTTTTTAAAGGGAAGATTTAAGGGCATTCTACTGTCTGCAACAGCGAAGGATGCGAATCAAGGTGTGTTCTAACTCATATTTTTCGGATTTCTATAATACAAAATGATGCTTTTAAGAAATGTGTACTTAGAAAAAAAATGAGGATTATAACAGAAAATGAGGATTACAACATAAATGAGGATTGAGACTTTGGATTATGAGGAGTCTAACATTACAATGATGAATTTAATATTATAGTGCATATTTCAAACAGGAAATGAGGAGTCTAACATTACAATGATGAATTTACAGTCATTTTGAAGTTATAAATATTATAACGTGTACAACATGAGTCTAACAGGAAATGAGGAGTCTAACAGAAAATGAGGATTACAAGATGAATTGAAGAAATGTGTACTTAGAACAAAAATGAGCAGTCTAACAGAAAATGAGGATTATAACAGAAAATGAGGATTAAAACATAAATGACGATTGAGACTTTGGATTATGAGGAGTCTAAGATTACAATGATGAATTTAATATTATAGTATATATTTCAAACAGGAAATGAGGAGTCTAGCATTACAATGATGAATTTACACTCATTTTGAAGCTATAAATATTACAATGTGTACACCATGAGTCTAACAGGAAATGAGGAGTCTAACAGAAAATGAGGATTGTATTTTGTGCATTGTTTATAGTACAAATAACAATTTATTTTGCCTTGCAGGATTGTATCCTATTTTTGTCTTGCGATTGTTGATGCAGAAAATAAGGATAATTGGCGTTGGTTTCTTACGCATTTGGCACAAAATGAGGATTTGAAGATGTTATAGTAGTCATGATTTTATGTTGTAATACTCATAATCCGTAAACGATGGTTTAGTAGTCATGCTTTTTATGTTTACAATACTCATTTTCTGCAAAATGAGGATTTAGTAGTTTTGATATAATCATTTGTGTTGTACTAAACCATAAGTGCAGAAATTGCATTGAAGCTTCATTGTTGAAGAGCATAAAAACTACTAAATCCTCAAATAGTAAATGATGGTTTAGTACTCATGATCCGTAAATGATGGTTTTACTACTCATGGTTTGTGTTATAATCCTCATTTTCTGCAAAATGAGGATTTAATATTTTGATAGTATCATTTTGTGGTGTACATTGTACATTGAAACTCAATGTGCACCATTCCTCAGTTTCATTTTTGAAGAGGATCACATTTTGCAAGCATGAAAAGAAAAATGAGGATCACAAATACTAAATGATGGTTTAATACTAATGGTTTGTGTTATAATCCTCATTTTCTGCAAAATGAGGATTTAATAAAATTACATCACTATATCACTCCACAATGGCCCCACCTGGTATGACCATCACACCACCTCAGTCGGCAACCTCCTACCACTCATTGCAACCACCATGTGTTGTAAAAACTAGCGGATGAAAAGAAGGGGAAAGGAAAAGAGTGTTTTTTCTCTTTGGCTGAGGGCCATATGTAGGCCATGAAATCCTTTTATGTGCAAATATCTCATACAATGAATCAGATGGAATAAATTGAAGATTATATGACTCAATTATCATCAAAATCAGATGCTTCCATGGCCACTGCTGCAAACATTCATCAATTCCATAGATGAGAGGTAGGCAGGGCCTCCTTGAAAAAGACTACGTTTGAAAGCTAAGAAAGAAAAAAAGACATGCCAACTGAGCATCACATTTCCAAGCATAAATAGAAAAAATGAGGATCACAAATAGTGGAGAAAATGAAGGTTTGACATTTTTTTTCATGCAAGTTATGTTATAATACTCATAATCCGTAAACAATGATTTAGTACTCATGGTTTATGTTATAATACTCATTTTCTGAAAAATGAGGATTTAATATTTTGATATCATCATTGAATTTTTTAATATTTTTTAATATTTTGTGTGTTTCATTGTTGAATAGGATCACATTCGCAAGCATAAAAAGAAAAATGAGGATCACAAATAGTAAATGATGGTTTAGTACTCATAATCCGTAAATGATGGTTTTACTACTCATGGTTTGTGTTATAATCCTCATTTTCTGCAAAATGACAGATATAGGTGGGGTGGATTGGAATATTAATTCACTGGACCCTCTAATATCATGTTTGGTGCGACAAAATCCGAATGGATTGTTAGTCCTCTTAGACTATGAACCCCTCAAAATAGGGGTATAAGCAAATCCGTGGAGAAGGTAAAGTGTCCTTGTTAATTCAATCCCCGATCCATGGCCGTACATTGACCACACCGCCCATGGTTCTTTATATTAATGAAGACTATACCATAATGACAACTTAATGATAAGCCAAACATGGTCCTGCTGAATGGTAAATTGAAAATTTGATAACTTAATCAGATTGCAAGTGATAACTTTATATTTTGTTGGAGGATGCTAGAAAGAGCTATGATGCATCTAACATTGCTGCCCCACTGCACTTTGCACCACTAGCAGCACCTAACCGTGGAGAAAAATGCCACAAACCAAAACAAGCACCACCAAGCAAACCAGCAAGCAAACCAACAAGAGCTATGAATCTAAGTAGACGCATCAACACTAGTAGCAACCTAGCAGAGGCATCAAGCAACGGATCCAATGAGCAACTTGGCAGGCCCAAAAAATCACACCAGACAGCCCAATACAACAACTCGACAGGGCCCCAGGCCATCATACTCAAAAGCTGCTACAGATCACACCTTCACCAAAGCTCAAACCTCCAAGATGCCATCAACTGGAGAGAAGAACACCAGGACACAACAACAGACTAGCAACAGACAAGATACAACTAACAAAAATATGGAGAGAGCCAAACACAAGGCAAAAAAACAACAACCAAACCACTGTAGCCGCCCAAACATCAGAAACCAAAAGACTGCAATTACATCCCAAACACTAGGCAGTATTCCAAAATGCTGGTTTTACTACTCATGGTTTGTGTTATAATCCTCATTTTTTGCAAAATGAGGATTTCATATTTTGATATTATCATTTTGCGGTGTACATTGTACATTGAAACTCAATGTGCACCATTCCTAAGTTTCATTATTGAAGAGGATCACATTTTGCAAGCATAAAAAGAAAAATGAGGATCACAAATACTAAGTAATGGTTTAGTACTAATGGTTTGTGTTATAATCCTCATTTACTGCAAAATGAGGATTTAGTAAAATTACATCACTATATCACTCCACAATGGCCCCACCTGGTATGACCATCACACCACCACGGTCGGCAACCTCCTAGCACTCATTGCAACCACCATGTGTTGTAAAAACTAACGGGTGAAAAGAAGGGGAAAGGAAAAGAGTATCGAGAGTAATAATAAAAAGAGAGTACTCTTTGAATCACATTCACAAGTATTCACAAGCATTCACAAATTCACAAGCACAAAAAGTGAAAAAATTTGAATCACATTAACAAGTATTCACAAATTTGCATTCATATTCAAGAGTACTAATAAAAAAAAAGAACCGAGTATCATAATTGCAAAGTGAAAACTCTGTTGTAATTAAAATCAACCAACCAAAAACTGCCAACTAATGACAATCAGGCTTACATCAACCAATATTACAATCAACCAAAGTAAAAACTCTGTTCAAATTCAGTGTATTTAAATCTTTCATTCTCTTTTGGATCATTAAGTCATTGACGTAGAACACAATGTTCCTGTAATGGAACTGCAGCCACAGTATCAGGTTGTATTGCTGTCTTGTTCCATGATCGTTGAGGGTCACCTAAGAACAAATGGAGTAACTTTGCCCGTAGAAAACGACATTGCTCAGATGAGAACATGCTGTCCACTACGTCACCAACCACGTATTGCTCGATAATATAGCAAATTATGATGCCACAGTCCAAACTGCAAAATACAATTTGATATTATAATTTCGCCAAAGTATTTAAAAGTAAAATATCCTTGTATTTTATACTTACGAGTCATGTTCTTGTTGAGGACACATCATCATTTGCACAATGTCGTTGTCTGAATCTGGTGTCAACAAATTGAATGTTGGTCTTTTTTGCAAAAAAGGTTCGATATACGATTTCTGCATTATATTGCATGTAAAGCATTAGATTCCATAATCTTATTGGTAATTTCATTATATGTTTTTACGATTTACCATTTGCGCCGCCACTTTCAAATGTTGATCATGCCCCCTTGGCCTTAATGGGTTGTAGTGGTACCATCGTGCTACCCCTGTATCGGCAATGAGTAGTGTCCAATGATTTGCTTGGCAGAGTGGAAAAAGAAGATAACGACAAAATTGTGCAGCGTCCAATGATGGATTCAACAGTCTGCTGCGGGCATCTTTGTTTTTACGCTTTAGGAGATGCTGTTTTATTAATAACATGGATTAGTACACAAGTGGGGATGTTATATGCATTACTAATATGTGGACTCGTACAAAAAATGAGGATTGACATAAATAGACATTGACGAATTGTACACATAAATGATGGACAGTATAGACAATGCAATAGTTATGCCAACTTACGTATGTTAGACTTGAAAAGACGTAGACCTTGTCTATTGGTAGCTTGTCAGATTCATTTGTGCCTGGATCAGGCTTAGCAATCGTTTGTTGTCGCATTAAGATCTCTGAAAAGCTATCAATAACCTGTGCATTGTTTACAATTTGGTAAATGAGGATTGCAAGAAAATGTGAAACAGGAAATGAGCATTAAAGTACTAATGAGGGAAATAACAGGAAATGAGCATTATAACAGAAAATGAGGATTATAACAGAAATTGAGGATTTATAAGTGGAAGTGAGGATTATAACAGGAATTAAGGACTGTAATTACTGCAGGAAATGAGGACTATACTTACAATATTATGGATATAATCTGATTATTTTTGTACTTACATTGCTAGAAATGGATGATTCCTCTATCAATGCCGTCACATCTTCTGTAAATAGCAATGTTTGTAGCTCATTCCCTTCCCATACGCAAGTACTACAAAAAATTTTTTTGTATGACAACATAATGAGGTATATGATTTATGCTCATATTAATCATAAAGGAAAGGTTTGGTTGATATATATTAGTATATACCTGAATTCCTCAATGTTCCATATATCCTTTATCTTCGTTTTGATATGGTCGGACAATAGTTTGAATACTGGCAGTGCATCGATTGAGTCAATCGGTTTGAGTTTTTTAGCACCATGATTTGGACTCATTGGAAGGTCTTCTACCGTCAATGATGGCATTGGCACGGATTGTGTTTCCACGTTTTTCTGTTTCTTTGCCTTGCGCTTTTGACCATCATATGTGTAGTCTGCTAATTTTTTTGTCTTCCTCATTCTTTTCTTTAGCCGATTGACCATTGAACTTGGCCCTTTATTCTTTTGTCCAGATTCCATCTGTTAGGTAAAAAATTGAGCATTATTGATGAATATAAGAATTTGCGAATAAATAAGTATTACTATATTTTATTTGAATACAAACAGCAATGCAACTGAATTTTTACACATGAAACAAAATACAAATTTATACAACTGCATGTAAGATTTGTTCAACTTCCTTATTTTACCTGTTGCACATCTCCAGTCTTTTCCTCATTTTTCTTCACAGCTTCTTTTGAAAGGTCATCAATTTCTTGCTTATGCAGCTGATATTTTAAATCATAATTTTCGTTTTTCAAAGTTGAAATTGCTGCAGTAAGCAATCTGATATTTTCATCACGATCCCTCAACTTCTCCTCAAGTTCATTTATTCTTTGTTGCATATGCTTCACGTCTGTTGAAGTATCGTCACCTGCTTTTGTTTCATCATTAGAAAAGTCGTCATAGTCTGGTTGTGCTTCCCCTTCAAATTCAGCTCTAACGTCCGGTTCTTTGTTGCCAAACAAATCTGCAGCCACACCCGCTGTTGGTTCATCATCAGAAAAGTCGTTATAGGCTGGTTCTGCTTCCCCTCCAAATTCAGCTCTAACGTCCGGTTCATCGTCACCAAACAAAACTGCAGCAACACTTACAATATCCCTACACAAATTTGGTTCCACAAATTGTGTAGGTGTTGCCATTATTGTTTCTTCTTGCAATACAACCCTGGTCTTTATTTCAGTTCCATCATCGTGTAGGTCAACTGTTTGATATTCTTCATTCAAACTACCCTTCTCTTCACTATCATGCCTATCTTTTTTTTCCGGATTCCTTTCCTTGTTTCTAAGTTGTCCCAACAGCTTTCTGAGTTTTTTTGCTTCACACTTTGTTGCGGACAGATCCATATTGCTAACCTGCAACAAAAATCTCATTAATGATGATTACAAGAGGAAATGAGGATTACAACAGTAAATGAGGATTATAAGACAAAATGAAGATTATAAGAGGAAATGAACATTAAAAGAGAAAATTATGAAAAATACAACATAATATGAAGATTATAACAAGAAACGAGCATTAGAACAGAAAGCTGTTGGGACGGATTGTGGATTATAACAAGAAATGAGGAATGAGGATTATAACAGTGAATGAGGATTAGAATGGGAAATCAATATTATAACAGGAAATGAGCATTACAAGAGAAAATGAGGAGTGAGGATTACAATATAATATGAAATGAGCATTAGAACAGAAAATGAGGAATGAGATTACAA
>JAULLD010440970.1:0-10170 GCA_035668095.1 Sarracenia minor
TTTGTTATTTTAGAATTGAATAAAAACTGGGATATTTTAACGGGATACCTAAATTCCTCGTGGGAACGATCCGGACTTTCCACTAACTATCTGTTAGTGTGGATTTTGGTATAAACTAGTAGTAGGGACGACACAGCTACCACCCTGGTTGTGGCCCATCGAGGAAACCAAATAATGCCTCCTTTTCTGCCATATCGAGGAGCTCCAACATCAATGCTGAGTATTCCTTCACGTAGTCCCTCAGTGACTTCTCATGCCTCAGCTTTCGTAGCTTCTTGTATGCTAGGAACTCCACATTCTCGAGGTAGAAGTGCTTCTTCAATTCCTTCTTGAGCTCCTCCTAAGTCTCTATCTTGCATAGCCCCTTCTCCATGTCTACATGGCGCCTTCTCCACCACTGTATTGCCGTGTTAGTGAGATACATGGTGGCAGTCTGGACCCTCTCGTCGTCATCCTCCATGTCGACGTTGTCAAAGTACCGCTCCACACTCCAAATGAAGTTGTCAATCTCGCGGGCATCTCTTGCACCATTATAGATTTTAGGTTTAGGGACACGTACCTTTTTCCGTTGTGTAAATGTCTCGGTGTTTTGGGCAGCGACGATGGCCCTCTTACATAGTCCCAACTCCAGCTCCAAACTCGCCATTCTCGCCTCCAGGGTCTCCACGTGAACTCGCTCATACTTCCCTACCTCAGTTAGGGATGAATCCAATCTATCCTCAAAGGACCCGGCCTTCTCCTCGAGTTCTTCTACCCTGACAATGAGGTCGGTAAAATAGGAGTAGAATTCACCAAGTCGGGACTTAGACTTACTTGGACCAACTAGAGCCTCTTCCAGCCTGGTAAGTCGTTCTTCCGTATGTATCTCAAGCACATCAAGCCTTGCCTCTATTGCTGTCATCCAGTCTTTATTATATGCCTTGTTTTCTTTAGGAAGTGTTGCAGTCGTAGCTACCACTGCAGTAGTCTCCACGCCTGATGTCGCCATGTATGCCTTCTATATCCTCGCTCTGATACCACTTGTCACGGACCGAGACTTCTTGATCCCGACTCGCGTCCCGTGCGGCACCTGGACAAACCCTTGAATGTCTAGGTCAGCCTAACTCCTCTAGTAGAGTCAAGAGATACACTCACAAAGAGAGATATAAGGGAAAGAAACTCTACTATATACAGAAGAATGTATACAGCTTTACAAAACTCTCCTTCTCAAGTGGTTATAAGCACCTTTGCTCTCACTTGACTCTCTTATAAGAACTCTCTCAGAGACTCTCTCTCTCTCTAGGACTCTCTCCTTGAATTGATCACTTGGATGCGTTACAAATGAGACTCTCTCCCTTTTATATCATTCCACCTCCTCAATGGACGGCTAGGATTAATTCAATCTAACGACTATCATTTGAGCTCCAGAACCTTACTAAATACTCCCCATGCTTCCAAGACCTTCCATACTCGTCCAAAGTCTTCTAAGGTCTTCCAAGGTCTTTCAGGGTCTTCTGGGTTATTCTGGACCTATCTAAAATTCTCTAGGTTCTTCCGGATTCTTCATGCCTTGGACCTATCCAACATTCTCTAGAATCCTCCATACTCTGGACATCTCTAGGGTTTTCTAGAACCTTCCGGAATCCTCCGGGATCTTCCAAGCTTTTTAAGGCTTCTTCCATATTCTGGATCTCTCCAGAATCTTCCTTAAGCCACCAACCTAGCTTACTCCTGGTGTCAAATGCAACAGAAGCTAGCGGGCCATGACATATGGCTAAGGTCGATGAGACAGTTTAGAAAGAAAGCATTTGATACAGGGGAAGCATGAGCGGCAGAGAAGAGTCTTTTCATATGTCATGTATAAATGACACAAGCGCTCAAGTTTTAATAGAATGCTCGTGCTCCAGAGGCTCTACTCAAGACTACCCACCCCTGAGTTGAACAGACTATCCCAAATGGTAAATGAGTAAACACTCACGTAAATATACTCTAAATAACTCCCCCCAAACCAGAGAATTTCCAAAAGGAGAACATGCAAAAATGATAAATATATAGCATATAGAGGAAGAGTGTATATCATAAGCATGACGGAAAGACAAAAGTTAGTCAAGAGACATATAAAGGCACATGGAGATTGAGAGAAGTCCATGAAAATTGATAATCACTGAATCAGTATACAACCTGCAGATATAGACTCAAGTATTGGTGGTTTATGTCATTCTCCTATTTGAGGTGAAAAGTGAACTTCGTATATGGGATCAAGATGCTTGAAAGAGCAAAAGATGGGATCAAATCCAATCATAAGGAGGTGAATCATCTGCTTGAGCCTAGAAGTCAAACCCAAGGACATTTGGACCTTAAGATTTGTGCCAAACCTCAATCATGTTAATCAAGAGACACATACGTGAACTTTTGCCCATAAGTCCCCTTTTTCGTTATCAAGAAGGGGATGCAAGAATGACGACTTACACCGATTGGAGGCGGTTACTCACACAAAGTAATGGCTTACACCTGCAATAGGCGGTCATTCAAATGCATAACATGAAGAGGGAAAGCATTTGAAGGTAGACCACGAACATGGGGTCAATCAAAATCAAGAATCGGATGGTCGTAACATAATGATTAGATATAAAGTACCTTGTGACTTACAAGTACTAAGCTCCCAATGAGTATGTGCAAATAGATAGACCACGTGACTATCAGCTCAAAGTATGAACACAATCAAAATTACACAAGAATGTAAAAATTCCAAATTTCATGGAAATTTCTCAGATAATTTTGCTTTAGATGAGCGATAGTGGTCATGCGTCTTCTCCAAGACGAAATGTGCAGGACAAGCACGAAAGCGTACAAAAGAGAGAAAAAACAATATATATATAACATGTATAAATCTCTCTTATACGACCTCTCTAGAAAAAAAGACTAGAGAAAATGGAACAAACACCAAATCCTATGACGGACACACAAGGTCTAAGGAAAGGGCTAAAAGGAACCAGATGGCACGAGGACAACACTAAGGAAGACCTAAGGGATGTACAACGAGTGGGTTAGCTCACTGCGCAAGAGAATGCTTGGCAGGGGAAATTACTGACACACCGACAAGTGCGAGGGCCGACACAAAGGGTCCATATGGTTCCTACAAAAATGCACGGACCAGCTCACTGCACAAGACGAAGCTTGGTAGGGAAAGTTGCTAGTGTGCAAAAGAAAGTGATTCAAGGGTATTGAATCACAATTCTTGAAGGATAAAGTGATCTATCCACCTAGAAACAATGAGGGTTGGTCAATTAGCAACCAACGCACTCAAAATGGCATGTAGCCACATAATCATCTGAAGTAGATGATAGGTTCGCAGCAAGCGAAGGATCTACTCAGGACGTGAGTCCATAGAGCGAGAACATTCCTCTGATACCAATTGAAAGTACTACTACGAACCGATAGACTAACCTATACTGGGGGCGGGAATACGTTAGGAGCCGATAAATTAAAATTTTTCAATTGTAATAACTAATTATCTAACTTAATATGACAACAAGTTAAAGTTAATAATTATAACATCGACATAAAGCTATAAAAAGTTATAATTATCCAATAACCATAAGTAACACACGATATACGTGGAAACCCTAGGAAGCTCCCCGGGATGAAAACCACAGCACCGACACACGGTGGAAACTATGCACTATAAGCCAAAAGGTTTGCAAGATAGACAGACAAGGAAACAGTCGTAACTCTCGACGACAAACCTATCCTCTAAACGTGAAAGCTGTCACAGCCCCTTGTTGACTCCAAAGTCGCGATAGCTCCCCCTATAATGTTCTATGAGTATCTTAATACTCAATCCAAATAGAGGTTGCGTGTAGCATGCAGCCCATGGGAACTAGTCCCGTTCTCCCTATCAAAGAGGGCTCTGAGATACCTCGGTCAAGTGTGTGTCCAAGCACAGTGCAAGTGGAAGGTGATGGGAATGATGACAAGAATGATGATGACCAAAGATGGACACCTAGCAATCGTGAGGGCAAGGACATCTATGGTCATAACTCCAAGTGTGGTCTAGTTACCGATCCTAAGAAATGTAAGAACAACGGCACACCAGAGGGTGGTAACATTAGAGGCTTCTTCGGAACTATTAGCCGAGAGGCAAGAGTGTGAGACTATCACAAGTCACATGGTCTCAAGTTACAACACGGTAAGACAACCGTGCATAGGGTGATGAAACTAACATAAGTCTCAAAGCCTACGATTATCCTAACGAGGGGTTCCTCAACTAACATGTTATAATTGCAATACTTAACAAAAGTAAAGATATGCAATAACTATACTAGATAGATTATATAGATACTAAGGAAATCTGTACCTGACATGGATAGACATACATATAACCTTAATGAAGGAAGAAGGATGTATTACCTTGGGTTTGTGATTCATCATAAGGTGTTGATGGTGGGATCCAACACTCAGAAGCTTGAGGAAGCCTAAGAGGTAGCAGCACTCCTCCATGATTAGCCAAAAGGATGGGAGACGATTCTCAAAAGATTTAACGATGGTATGAGGTGCTTATATAGACAAACACACTGGCGCTCGATCGCTCTTCGAGCGCGCCGCAGGCGCTGTAACGCGTTCAAGTCTTCAACTACTGAAAGACAGACTCACACTCCTCAGTCCATATAAACGGTATACCTTTCCGGGTGAGACAAGTCACCGGTGTCGCCAAATGGGAAAAGTCCTCTATGAACCGTCGGTAATAACCTGTGAGGCCTAGAAAACTAAGGATCTCGAATATGTTCCTCGGCCTCTCCCACTCTAACACTGCCTCAATCTTGGAAGGACCCACAACTACTCCTCCCGCTGAAACCCCGTGCCCAAGGAATCTCGCCTCCTGAAGCCAAAACTCACACTTATCAAACTTAGTGAACAAGCGATGCTCCTATAACAACTGCAAGGAAGTCCTTAGATACTCCTCGTGTTCCTCCTCAGAAGATGAGTAAATCAGGATATCATCCATGAACACTAAGATAAACTGGTCAAGGTACTGTTGAAATATATGATTCATGAGATCCATGAACGTTGCAGACGCGTTCGTCAAATTGAAAGGCATCACTAAGAACTCGAAGTGCCTGTAATGCATGTGAAAAGCAGTTTTTGGAACATCTTCCTCTCTGACTTGTACCTGATGATAATCAGAACATAGGTCAATCTTCGAGAAACATCTTGCACCACCCAGCTGGTCAAAGAGATTGTCAATCCACGACATAGGATACTTGTTCTTAACCATCACCTGGTTAAGCTTCCTATAGTCGATGCATAAGCATAAGGATCCATCTTTCTTCTTAGTGAACAAGGCTGGTGCTCCCCACGATGAAATGCTAGGGCGTATGAAACCCTTCCCCAGAAGCTCCTAAATCTGAACCTTTAGCTCCACTAACTCTGCGAGGGTGAAACGATAAGAAGGTATAGAGATGGGGGTTATCCCCGGAATAAGATCTATAAAGAACTCTACCTCCCGTCGAGGTGGCAACTCGAACAGGTCTTGAGAAAAGACATCTGGGAACTCATCAACAATGAGAGGGTACTCTACTGGAGTAGAATGATCATCAATGATAAGCAAAGCAGATAGAAGAACACTAAGATCACCTTCGCCTCGTGTAAGATAAAGTAAACGCGTTGAACCGTCGTCCCTATCGCCCATAAAAGAAAGATATGCTCCCTCAAGAGTGTAGTAGAACACCCTCCATCAATTACAATCTATATGAGCTCGATAGGTAGAAAGCCAATCTATGCCTAAGATGACGTTGAACGCGTGTATATCGAGAACTATGAGATCGAATAGCAAGGTATGATCAGAGATCTGCAACTCACACACTCTATAGACTCATTGTAAGGTCGCTACGTCGCCAATAGGGGTCTCTACACATAAGGTGCTCTCCAAATAATCCGTCTCTAAACCCAAAACCGAAGAAAAAGAATATATAATGAATGAATGTGATGCTCCATTTTCGATGAGGACTCTGGCCCACGAGTGATATACTAGGAATGTACCTCTCATGACAGATGTACTAGCAGGAGTTTTGGTCACTCCCGGTGCTGCTTCTAATGAACTGGGCCCTGGCAATGTGAAAACACGTCCCCATGTCAGATGTTGCTAGGTGCCTCCACTTCTCGCTCCCAAATATCATACTGACTGGGTCAAAGATGGTACAGAATGTAAAGGATGTGTCGTCGTAGGCTGCTGTTGTGTCTGGTCATAGCTCTGATGACTCTATGGCGTGAACCTCGACTGTCCGGCTGAAGATCTTTGTGTGCTCCCTCCCTACTGATAATCTCAACTGATGTGGCCCACCCGGCCACAAGTGTAGCAAGTAGGTGGGGTCCTCCCCTAAGTCTGACTCTGGCGCTGACCTGTGCTCTGGATTTGGCCCTGCCCCATTCCCTTCTGAGGGCAGTCTCACTGTACATGCCCCACCTGCCTATAAAGATAACATGTCTTCCCCTGGGGATCTACACATCCGATAGAAGCTGAAGATGGTGCTCTTAAAATTTGAAGTGGATGATTTGACCTAGATGAAAAAGATCCTGAATTTCCAAATCTATGTTTCTTCGATGGACGCCCTTCTAACAGCACACTAATACTTCTCTACAGTGATCTGGACTCTCTGGCCTTACGGCTCTCCACTAGCGAGTTCTCAACTCGGATTGCTATCTTGACAATCTTCGGGTATGTATGGATATCTGATGCCGCAATCTTATCTTTGATAGAGGGTCGGAGTCCTCTCTTAAATCTCCTCGCGCAACTCCTCCGTCATCACTATCTCTGGCGCAAAGTGGAATAGATTTGCGAACTTCATCTCGTACTGTAGGACAGATAACCCCTCCTAGGCTAGATTCAGAAACTCCTCCTTGTACGTGTCCTTGGATGATAGGGGAAACTACTTCTCAAAAAATACTCTCTCGAATGCAGCCCGCGTTCCATCGATAGTTGTCTTCACTAATTTTCACCATTCTTGCGCATTGTCTCGTAATTGAAAAGTCGCTAAACTCACTCTTAGCTCGCCCTCTACGCGTAAAGTATCAAAGATCATCACGAGCGTATCTAACCACTCCGTTACATCTTCTGGATCGGATTCCCCGTTGAAGATAGGAGGATCCATCCGCCTAAGCTCACTCATGGCCACAAAGGCCCGTGGCTTGGGGGCTCGATCCCCTCCCCCTGCCGTTTCTTGGATGGTCTGCATCATAGTGAGCATCTGTCATAGCACATCTCCCTCCTGTAGTGGATCCTACTGGACATGAGCATCTCCTTCAACTGGTCTCGGCTGAATGTGGACACCCTCATCAATTAGTTCCTATTGAACGTAAATGACCTCTTGGATCGGGTCTTACTGAACATTGATACCCTGCTTGACTGAGTCCTGCTAGATGTGAGCATCCCCTTCACCTATCACATGGTCGTCAACTCAATCTTGGCTGTGGGCCCAGCCTTGACCTTTGCCTCATCGTGGCATCATGATTCTATAAGAAAGACAGATGAGGGTGCAACATCATATAATCTCCTAATGATAAGAATATCACAACACATAACACATACCAGGATAGAACACTTTGAATGAAAAGTCAATCCACTTAACCCAGTTGGATTTCTCGTTAGGAAGAACACTGGCTAAACGCTTCCCTACTCGAACTCTAAACAAGTTTAACGGATGTCAATGACAAGACAAATCACCCTCAAGCTCTACCCCCATGCCCATATACCACATAGCATGCGCAAGTTTAGCATTTCACATACTTTAAGCAAGCAAAGAAAATCATGGATGCAACTTGCAATAGAACCCTCTCGGATGGACAAACCATCTTCACAGCTCCTTAGGTATTCGTACTTAGAGCTCCGATACCATGTTTTAACGCCTCAAACCTGACATACTAGGAAATACCTAAAAATACAAACCTAAATCTGGAAGGTAAACTAAAACCAAATATGAATTAAATTTATGAAAAAGGTTCGTTTTAATCCACGCATTAACCGTACAAAAACTAAGTCAAAGGGACCATTCTAGTTCAAAAGTAGTACATTAATTAAAATTACAGGATGTCCCAAAGTGAGAAAACATACCCCAAAACTTTGTAAAAAATGAAATAATTTTCATGAACCTCGGAAACAAGGAACTGCTCAAGCGGGCTTGGAACCGTTCGAGCGGGGTGTGTCAGTTTGGCTTATTTTGCACTGTTACAGTAGGGACTTTTTAGCTTCAAAAATGATTTTTTTGCATTAAACAGTAAGAAGTAAGTTTAACTAAGAAAAGAAGGCAAATAGAAAAGCTTACACTATAAAATCTCAATTTAAAACTTCAAAACAGTTTTTTCAAAATTTAAAAATTCTTAAACTCCTTACTTTTTGAGCAAATAAAACGAATAGCCAAATGACAACCCAAACACCCACCTGGCATACCGGCCTCACAACAAATAATAGATGAACTAAGAAAAATTACTACACATACAATCCGAGGCTCCAACGCCCAAATGCATCCATAACGGATGCAAAATTAATGAACTAAGTGTAGGAACAAACTATCAAAGTGTATAAGTCTCAAAACGTAAGAACAAAACATAAGGGATGTCCTCTAAGATCTCCAAATGCATCCATATGTCAATCGGCGATATCTTTACCTAAATCACTGCATGTTTTCAAAGACAACGTGAGCCTAAGGCTCGTAGGAAACAAGCTATGCAAGAATTAAACATATTTTATGAGGATGACATACGATGTGCAAATACAGTTAATTTGATTAAAACTAAAGACATTTTCAGTTAAAAGAAAGTATTTATCGCATTACCATAAGTGAAGAAAATGGTTAAGTAACAAATGTAAATAAGCTTACAAATGGGATAAGGGAAATGCGTCACGCGCATAACTCTCCCATGGAACAATTCATAAGACACTCGACCAACACCAATCTCACTAGTGCTAAACGGATCATAAGAAAGCCGGAACAAAACTTAGCATTGTCACCACAAGATGCACACCTTTATGACCAAGCCAACAGGTAGGGCACCCAAGATAACTGTGCACACCTTTATGGTCCACCAATAGATAGGGCACCCATTAAACCAATCCACCACAAAGGACAAGATCATGGAATCCAACATCAAGTCACCTCGAACAGCCCAACGATAACACAACACTACCCATCCGCACCAACTCCCACAACCACCAATGATACAAATTGAGATAAAGATGTCATAAAAATAACTAACAACAAAACAATCAACAATACAATAACCAATACTGCAAGAAGAACCAAGGATACTATAATCGATGATACCACAATAGCACTAAAGTTATAACAAGAATAAAGGTCTCATATATAATTAAACCTTACCTACTAATGAAGTGGAAGGAAATGGTACCAACTTCAAGTTTAAGCATGAGCTAGGAGAATTTGGTTCAAAGCACATGTTTTGTAAAAATTACCGGATCAGCGTTGAATCATAGGTTTTGCTAAAAAGTCCGGTTTAACATTAAAATTATGTTTTGTTAAAAAGTTTGATTCAAGATTAAAAGTTATGATTCAACGTCAAATACGGCCAAGTTGTCACTCTCCCGAAAATCAATTGAATTCCCCAAAAAGTCCTAATTTAGAACCATAAGGTTCTTGCCTCACCAATTTCATGAAAACCTAACTAATTTTGGGAAAAGCCACTCGAAAGCCCATGTTTTCCCGCAAAACACTATTTTTGTCCAAATCGAACCCTAAACACTTTGTACAGGATTTTTGCTGCGGTCGTTCATTTTTGAAAACCAAAAACACCGACACATAACAATCTCAATACATATAAAGAAAAACTAACAGTTTTTTGAAAATCAGTATTTTAAGCCTGTTAAAAGCCAATATTTACAAATCTTGCATTGTACACGTTTTTAGAAATAATCATCCAAATCCAAAACCAACAAGATACATCTATTCTAGTCATGCTAGCAACACAAGAAAACTAAAAAGTTCCCAAAAATCATAAGTCTCGGGTCCGGCAATATATGATATAAGCTATAAAAGCATGAATTTCAACATTTCTAGCATATATATGAGAAATTAACCTTACATACAACAAGTAAAGTTCAAAAGTAGGTTGATTCTTACTTCGCAATATGACATAAATGCGAAAATACCAAAACCAAGCCTAGACGAAACGGCGAAAATG
>JAULLD010441079.1:0-10168 GCA_035668095.1 Sarracenia minor
CGCTAGTTGGAGAAGTATTCTATTATTATCCTTTTTAAAACAAAAGTTATCTTTGATTATGTTAAGTTTTCAAGTAAAGATTTTTAAAAAGGTCAGACTGTTACAAGTGAAGTTGGAATTTTATAAAATAAAAAAAATTCTTTCTTAAAAGAAGTCACTCAATTAAGAGATGAAAACTAAATTTTGAAGGAAAAGCATGATCATTTAATTAAGACCCTATACACGTTCATCTAAGGGAAGAAGAACTTGGATAAGCACATATGCAAGTAACAAAGTATTTTTAACAAGTCGGGCCTAGGATATCAACTTTTTAGAATGAAAAAACTTCTTAAAAATATTTTCATGAAAGCCTCATCAAATAGTTCAAGTTCTACTTGCTTTCATTGTTATGAGCATGGACACACCGTTACTCATTATCCCATGAGGAATGGTGTTCCAACTCATAGCAAGGAGTAGGTTCCGAAAGAAACTTATACCTATGAGACTAACATCAAAGGACCCAAACAGATTTTGGTACCAAAAATTAAAACATAGTTCATATTGCAAGTGTGTTTAAGGTACATAACGGGAGACAAATCGACGTTTGGCACTCTTACACCCAAAGATGGAGGACGTGCTACCTTTGGAGATAATAACAAGGTAAAATCATGGGAATTGATTGTATGAGTAACATTCCTTACATCTCTATTGAAAATGTTTTGCTTTTACATGGTTTGAAACATAACATGTTAGGCATCAATCAATTTTGTGACAAATAACTCCAAGTTTTTTTTGATCAATCCAAGTGTATAGTGGAAAACACTACTGATAACAAAATCATTCTTAAAATTCAAGGATATGAGAATGTGTATGCATTCAATCTTAATGACTTAGCCAATAATGATACCAAATGCTTAACCACTCTTAGTGTGGATAGTTGGTTGTGGCATAGATGGTTAGATCATGCACACATGAACTTAATCTCTAAACTTTTGAAACAGGAGTTGGTGGTTGGTTTACCTTCACTCAAATTTGAGAAACATAAATTTTGTGATACATGCCAACAAGAAAAACAAGTAAAAAGCTCATTTCAATAAAAAAAAAATGTGATTTCCACTTCTACGCCACTACAACTTCTTCATATGGATCTTTTTGGTCCTACAAGGACCCTAAGATTTGGTGGAAAGAGATATCCCTTTTGTAATAGTCGATGATTTTCCAAGATTCACATGTGTGCTATTTCTTGCACATAAGGATGAGGCATTTGCATCATTTTCAAACCAATCAAGGAAAATTCAAAATGAAAAGGCTTCTTAATCACAAGCATAAGAAGTGATCATGGTAGAGAATTTGAAAAGAAGGATTAGGATCATTTGGTGATGGAAAAGATATTCGTCATAACTTCTCTACTCGTAGAACCCCTCAACAAAATGTCATTATTGAGAGGAAAAATGGGACCCTTGAAGGAATGGCTTGGACCATGCTTAGCAATCTAATCTACCAAGGTATTCCTGGGCTGAGGTGGTTAATACAACTTGTTAAATTTCGAATTGCGCCTTGATGAGGGCTACTTTGAAGAAAATCCCTTACGAATTATGGAATGGTAAAAAAGCTAATATCATCCATTTTAGAGCTTTATGTTGTAAGTGTTTTGTTCTAAATAACAGCAAAGAGCTCTTAGGAAATTTTGATGAAAAATCCAATGAGGGCATTTTTCTTGGCTATTCTATATCTAGTAAGACATATAGAATCTTCAACAAAAGGACACTTGTTATCGAAGAATCTATTCATGTTGTTTTAAATGAAGCTAATGGTAGTTTTCCTAAAGATTTTGGTGAAGATGATTTTACAGATATCCAAAAGAGTGTTGAAGAAACATTTCTAAAGCATTAAGAAGAACATGATCAAGATGAGGAAAATAACGTGCAAAAGCATACTCCAATCCAACCAAAAGCACAAACTATAACTCAAAGGAATGAGGATTCACTAAGGAGTTCAGATATGCTCATTGTCACCTCAAAGATCTCATCATTGGTGACACTGCACAAGATCTCAAAACTAGATCTTCACTACTTAATATTTTTGATAATTTAGTATTTCTTTCTCAAGTTGAACCAAAATGTTTTGAAGATGCTAAAACTAATGAGTTTTGGATCTTGGCTATGCAAGAAGAGCTTATTCAATTTGAAAGAAACAAAGTTTGGACTTCAGTCACAAACCTAGGAACCATTCCATCATCAGTACAAAATGGGTTTTACGAAACAAGATGGATAATAGAGTTATCTTTAGAAACAAAACTCAATTGGTAGCTCAAGGTTACAATCAAGATGAAGTAATCGATTTTGATGAAACTTTTTCTCTTATGGATAGGCTTGAGGCCATCAAGATGTTGCTTATTTTTGCTTGCTTAAAAAATTTCAAAATTTGTCAAATGGATGTCAAGAGTGCCTTTTTAAATAGTTTTACTGATGAAGATGTTTGTGTTAAATAATCTCCATAATTTAAAGATCTCTGCTCTCCGAACCATATTTTCAAACTTACCAAGGCTCTATGGATTAAAGAAATACCCCAGAGGAAAACTAGATACAACTCTCTTGATTAAAATAAAAGGGAATGATATGATAATTGTGCAAATACATGTAGATGATATCATTTTCGATTCTATTAATGAATCCATTTATAAAGAATTTGCTAAGGTTATGCAGGGAGAGTTTGAGACAAATGTGATAGGGGAACTCAACTACTTTCTCGGACTTCAAATCAAGCAAACTCAAGAAGGGATCTACATCAACCAAGCTAAATACACAAAGTCATCTCCTCAAATTTTTTTTACATGATGATTGCCAAACCTATGGGAACTCCTATGTCTCCTACTGCAAAGCTTGGCATGGATGAAGTCGGGAAAGCAGTAGTTAAGAAACACTATCGAGGTATAATCAGATCCTTTCTTTACTTAACTGCAAGTAGACCTGGTTTGTGTTCCGTGTATGTATGTGTGCTAAATTTCAATCACGACCTAAGGAATCACACACAACTCCTATAAATCACATCTTTAGATACCTCTTAGGTACAAAAAATCTAGGGTTATTTTATCTCAGAGGAATAGTCTTCGAATTACTTGGCTATTCTAATGTAGACCTTTTTGGATGCAAAATTGATAACAAAAGTACCAGCATGACTTGCCAATTCCTAGAACACTAACTCATATCTTGGTTTAGTAAGAAACAAAACTCAGTAGCTCCATCTACAGTTGAGGCTAAGTACATTGCCGTATGAAGCTACTGTACACAAATCCTATGGATGAAATAGTAGCTAGAGGACTTTGGTGTTGTCCTAGATCATATTCCCGTTAAATGTGACAACACCGGTGCTATTAACATCTTTAAGAATCCTATGCAACATTCAAGGAATAAGAACATTGAGATTATTCATAATTTCATTAGGGATCATGTATAAAAAGGAAACATAGAACTTAAAATTATAGGCATAGAATATCAACTGGATGATATATTCACAAAATCTTCGAGTGAAGATTGTCTATGCTACACTACACAAGAACAACTAGAAATGCTATATATTACTTCTTGGTGTCATGATTCATACTCTTGAATGTATGCCATGTGCTATAATTGATGTATGTATACCGTATTTTTAATGCTTATTGATGCATATGAAAGCATAATAATTTTTGCTGATATATGATGTTAGTGTTGACACCTAAGTGGTGTAGAGTCGACACTTTATACCTTTTATGCAACAAGAAAAAGTGTCGACACCCTAATGCATTAGTGTCGACACCCAAAATGGTTTCTTGGCTATGAAGTTATAGTGTCAACACCTTGAAATCAAGTGTTTACACCTGTTGAGCTAAGTGTCGACAGCCTAACCCCCAGTGTCGACACCGTATGCATAAGTGTCGACACCCTGTGTTGGCCTTGGAACCCTAATGAAAGTACTGCTGTGAACCGATATAACAAACCTAGAGGGGGTGAATAGGTTAGAAGCTGATAAATTAAAATTAAGATTTTAATTATTAGTTAACTAGCCTAACACGATAGGAAGTTAATGTTAAAAATTATAACATTGACATAAAGGTATAAAAAGCTGAAACATCCAACAACTATAGAGTATACATGATATACGTGGAAACCCTAGGTAAGCTCCTCGGGATGAAAACCACGGTACCGACACACGATGGAAATTATGCACTATAAGCCAAAAGGTTTACAGATAGACTGACTAGGAATTAAACCTGTAACACAGATGGCAACACCTATCCTCTAACCTGAAAGCTCTACCTTGAGCCACTTCTTGACTCCAAAGTCGCATCGCTCCCCCTCCAATGTTCTTTGAGCATCACATGCTTAATCCGAACAGAGCTCATGTGTAGCATACAGTCCACGGAAACTAGTCCCGATCTCCCTATCGATGAGGTCTTTGAGTATCCTCAACCAGGTGTGCGTATAAGCACAGTGTAGTGGAAGTGGTGGGAATGATGACAGAAATATGATGACCAAGATGGACTCCTAATGACTATGAGGACAAGGACATCTATGGTTATACTCCAAGTGTGGTCTAGTTACCAATCCTAGGAAAGGTAAAAACTACGACACACATGAGGGTGGTAACATCGGAGGTTTCACTGAAACTACTTAGCCGAGAGGCAAGAGAGTGAGGCTATCACAACTCATACAGTCTCAAGTTACTACACAGTAACACAACCAAAACTAGGATGGTGAAACTAACATAAGTCTCTGAACCTACGGTTGCTACAAAGGAATCCTCATGCTACATGCTTTGAACGCAAGAACTAGTAAAACTAAAGGTGTGCTATAGCAGGATAAGATACATAACATAAGTCCTAAGAAAATCTACAAGAAACATAGATGAGAATACATACCACCATGAGAGGGAGTAGCATTACGTTGGATTATAATTAATCTTTAGGCAATGATTGTAGGATCCAACACCATAGGCTTGATGAAGCCTAAAGAGAAGCAAGAGCTTCTTTAGGAACAACCAAGAGGTTAGGAGAGGTATCTAAAAAAACCTAATAGAGGTATGAAATGTTTATATAGAAAAACACATCGTTGCTTGAACGGTTTATGAGCACGCCATAGGCGTTATAACTCGCTCGTGCACTCTTCAAGCCTAGTTAAAGATGACAGGATTTTTCTGCCTGCACCAAAGAGAGTCGTTAGGATTTGAACGTTGAACTTGAGTGCTCTACGGGCGCACTACGGGTGCCTGAACAACCCAACTCTCGGCAAAGAGGAAATAAGGCATTGAATAGGGGCGCTCAAGCGCTCTACAGGATCTCTTCGGGCAGCTTAATATCTCAACTCTCGGCTTATCGAGAAAGGCACAATTTAATATTTGCTGCTCGAAGTCGCTCGTTGCGGCTCGAGCGTTCTGTGAATGCTTGAAGGCGCTGGAAGGTGCTCGTGCGCCTTCGGGCGCCAGTGCCTAGAATTCATGGTAAGTCATGAATTCTCTAAGGCAATAATATACACAAACTACCATAAACATATGACATGATATGAATGCATATGTGTGTCTGTGGGTGCCGCATACCTTGTAACGATCGGAGCGGGCTTGCTTAATGTGAACAGGACGAAGAACCTAGACACAAACACCCAAAAATCCCAAATCCAAAATTGAATGTATAGACCCAATGGTTTTGTACTTAACTTGAGAATAGCTAAAATACTAACAATCTCCCCCTTTGGCATTTCCGGGACAAAACCATTTACAGAAACAAGCTTATATAGGAAAAAAGAATCACAGAGAATAAACAATACATTTAAACTCAAAGTCCTAATTTAAACTGTATGGCTTATGTAATCAGCATGTACTTGCTCACTGCATAGAAAAATCAAAACCAAAGTGAAGCATATATGTGATTTAATAAGACATAAATGCAGAGTATGAGTAATCATGGCAGGGAAAGTTTACGGGTAATAAAGACATGCAAATATACGTGTATATATATATATATATAAATATATATATGGATAAAGACCTAGACAGATATATGAAGTAAGTGAGATAAGCATACATCTTACAATAAGGTAATTTCTTATATAAGCTAAACATTATATAATGTCAGAATTACGTACAGAGGAGTGTGCACATTTCTTTGTATATCAAAATTAGGTTTCTCCCAGATCCATTGAAAGGAGAAATATTCTAGAACAAAAATGGGTGATTTCCCCCTATTTCTATCTCGATCTCCCCTTTCTCTATCCCTCTATCTCTCCACCTTTTAGACCCGGAACATCCAAAGATGGAGCAGTTAGTTGTGACTAACATCCTCAGAAAGATCAGGTAATGGAACCTCCATCCGGGGCAGTATGTCTTCCAATGTGCTGATCAATTTCTTGAATTTCATGCTGTAAGCCCTCGAGAGAAGTTGAAATACCAGCGACCTATTGTTGGACGAGATTCTGACTGGAATTCAAATCACAAAGTAGTGTTTCAATGCAACAAATTCTTTTGTACAACAAATTTAGGCGGGTCTCTATATTGTCAAGGTGACGGTCCAAGCACGCCACTAGATCATTAATACATGCATCGGAACTAGTGGCATAGGGATCGGAAAAGGGAGTGCTGGTCCATGTTAAGGCCGTAGGAAGGGGACTTGAAGACTGATAGTCAACCTGACAGTCTTCTGGCATGCATATTGAAGGAAATATAGATTCGACTCCAGGATACTGATACGTCGGGTGACGTCTCCGAGGCCCTGTACAGCGGAGACTTTTAATCTGACCATCATGGTTTAGAGAGGATTATTTAGAAAGGTCATCAGGGAGAGGAGCAACAGGCTCATTGTCATAGTAGGGAATGGGATGAGAGATGTAGACACTCGTGATCAGGGAGCAGAACGGAATCCCATTGTTCGGAGAAGGCGCATTGGCGTACATACCAATCTATCATCAAATTTGGCGAGCTAAGTCATATGAATATCCCCGGCCTATTACATACAAGAATATAGAACGAGAGGGAGAAATATTTGAGTCATGCCCGATAGGCGCAATTACAGATGACATAATCCGATTAAGAGCATGATAAGCGGGACAGAGGTGAGAAAGAGTAAGAGTGGTGGGATAAAAGTGGGACCCATTTGTCAGTTCCCAGTTAACTACATATTCAGCTGGACCAAAGTTCTCACCAAATGGAAAGTATGGGTTTGAGACCAAAGGGATGCTCAAAAGATTAGAAATGTATGTGGCAGAGAGTTCAATTCTTACCCCACGAATGGTTGCCCAAAGAGAATGACTGTCAAAGTCAATATTGACCGAGTTGGCATAGAATTCTCTAACCATTTTAGGATATACAGAAGTGTGATGAAGGCAAACTTGAGACCAGCACCGTAGATTAAACTTTTAGGTAATACCAAAATCAATGAATGAGTGGATGTCTACGTTCCATTCGATCAATGGCACACGCTGCTGGAGAATTTAGTTATGAGTTGCGGCACAGGTTGTGAAGAAAATGTCGTCTTTTTGGAATCTCGTCGTCCATCTCCATCCTTAAGGGGTGTCTCCGATCACTAAGACAACAAGGCTAAGGATGGCCATCAAGGGGATGGAGAAGATCACCATGTCTTTGATGAGGACGGGAAAGGTAGAACCCTAAAGAGGACTTACCAACAATGGCGACATAGAGACCGAAGTGTGGCTGCTGTGATAGCTCTAAACCCTAGATGGCTGAAGACGAAGGGTCGCCGATCAGGAACTGCACTTTAAGAGTTACGGTGACAGAATTGGGAGTGTCGTGGAGATAGAAGGTGAAGAAGTTCTCGTAAAGGAGAAATTTGAGTGTAGACACAATTTCAGGGAAGGACGAAATTGAGTGTAGACACGGTGAGGGAAACAGGGGAATGGATATCAGAGGGAAGGACGAAGGATAGCGACCTTTCTGTTAATGGCACAACAATACATAGGCGCGCTCATCCACTTGGGGTTTGAGCAGAACTCAGGAGTTCATCAAGAGCAACACATTGGAAGAGTGTATAGGGTGGACTTTACTAAGGATCAATTTACACTTAGTGAGAACACTCCCCCTCACACGAATAAACCCCAAGAAGAAAAAGAAAGAGAAAAAACATTGGCATTCATGTAGGTATTCTTTATGAGAATGCACGCCCACCTAAACCAAACTTGTTCAAACCTAATGCTAGAATGAATGTACAATGTGCAAGATAAGGTTGCATATTCTAATCATGATGGTGATATGAGTTATAACCACTTACCCATATAGGCATATCAAACTTAAGAAATTCGCATGCAAAATCGATATCCAATGTATCAATATATAGGAATGCAAGGAATAACTTAAACATACATAGTTCATGTTATATCTCCATTAACAGTGAACTGTGAACTTTGTGCACATGAGCAAGAGACCTGATAAGGTATAAACTATGCCCAAATCCTATCACGAGGATATGAGCAATGCGTTTGAAGTAATAAGGCAAACCCAAAGCGCTTGACCTCCAGGTATACGCAAAAAACCTTGGTTATGTTATCCAAGAGACACACGTGAACCTTTCTCAAGTATAAACCCAAGCCGCAATCAGGCTAAAGACACATAAAGTTTTTTTTTTGTAATGATTGTAAATAACACAAAGGGTGTTATAGACAACGAATATTATATTTCATCATTAAAAGGGATGCAAGAATGACGACATACACCAAGCATAGGCAATTACTCACATAGTGTAACGACTTACACCTACAACAGGCGGTCGTTCAAATGCGGAACAAGACAAGGGAAAGCACCTTGAGGTAGACCACAAACATGGGTTAAATTGGATCAAGACCGTAAAGTCATAACCAAATGACTACAAATAAGACCAGTTTATAACCTGCAACAGTCAGGCTCCCAAAGAGTATTTGCAAAAGACGAGATAACACGACTATCTACTCAAGGTATAAATGCAAGCATAACTACACACGAGAGAGGAAATTCCAAATTATATAAAAATTCATCAAGTAATTATACTCCATGAGAGTAGAGATAATCCCGTATCAAAATTCATGCCAAGCATAAGCAGGAAAAGCACACAATCATGCAAAAGAGAAAAAGAGCATACATAGTTTTTATAAATCTTACTTTTCTCACAACTTCTTTAGAAGAAGCACATACTAGAGGAAACGAAGGGACATTAAACCCTACAACAAAAACATAAGGTTAAAGGATAAGGCAACATAGAACCAAAAAAAAGAAGAAGCATAAGGACAAAACTAGAGGACAACCTAAGACATGTACAAGGAATGGGTTAGCTCACTATGGAACGGAAGACTTGCCAGGGGAAATTACTGACGCATTGACAACTTGCGAGGGCTGACGCAAAGGGTCCCTATGGTTCCTATGAATGCACAGACCAGCTCACTATGCAAGACAAAACTTGGCAGGGAAATTTGCTAGTGTAGATAACGTGCTTGAGAAAGTGATTCAAGGATATTGAACCACAATTCTAAAAGGATAGAGTGGTCTACCCAACTAGAAAGGATGATGGTTGGTCAATTGTCAACCAACACACTCAAGATGGCATATAGCCATAGAATCATCTGATACAGACGACAGCTTCGTACCAAGCGAAGGATCTACTATGAAATGAATCGAAAGTACTACTGCGAACCGATATAAATAACCTAGAGGGGGGTGAATAAGTTAGAAGCCGATAAATTAAAATTAAAATTTTAATTATTAATTATCTAACCTAATAAGATAGAAAGTTAAGAGTAATAATTATAACATTGGCATAAAGCTGTAAAAAGTTGTAAACATCTAACAACCATAGAGAACACATGATATACGTGGAAACCCTAGGGAAGCTCCCCAGGATAAAAACCACCGCACCGACACACGATGACAACTATGCACTATAAGCCAAAAGATTTATAGATAAAAACTACTGCACCGACACACGATGAAAATTATGCACCGGCCAAAAGGTTTGACTATAAAGTTGCGTAGCTCCCCATCCAATGTTCTTTGAGCATTGCTCAATTCGAATAGAGCTTGTGTGTAGCATGTGGTTCAAGGAAGCTAGTTCCGATCTCCCTATCGATGAGGGCTCCGAGTTTCCTCGGCCAGGTGTGCGTATAAGCACAGTATAGTTGAAGTTGTGGGAACGATGATAGAAATATGATAACCAAGATGGATTCCTAATGATCGTGAG
>JAULLD010441187.1:0-15543 GCA_035668095.1 Sarracenia minor
TTATCTGCTTCCAAATACTTTCCAAAACAAATCCAAGATTTACATTTTACACTTTTTAAATTGAATGTTTTAAATCTACTTTAAACAAAGATAACTCATTTTCCCTGTGGGATCGACCCTGGACTTACTACGTACTACCAGTCTGTAGTAAATCTTGGTTAATAAAATAAAGTAAACAGTAAGTTCCACATGCGATTAACGACTAAGCAAATACCTTTTTAGAAGGCATAGTGTGGGAACGTACCATGTCCACGTGTTGAGTAGAGACCACCTGGTGACCTTCTCGCGTATGACCTGGCGTACGTCTCGATTCTGGCGTGTGGGTACCGATCTGAATCGAGTCTTGTCGGTTTCAAACACACTTTATTCTCTCCAAAAGTTCTAGAAAACACAAGGGAGAGAGGAGAGGGGGCGGCGGCACTTGTAGAGAATATTAGGGTTAATTTTTTCCTCATATTTTGATGTATATATAAAACATATAATGAAAAGAGATATGAATATATCTCTTTTCCTAAAACCATGTAATATATATAATAATACCAAAATTAAGGGATTCCATCCCTATCATGGCCGCCCATATATGGGAAAGAGTGAGAAAAAATCCTCCTTAATAGGTAATAAATATATCCTCTCATGTATATATAAGAATATATACATATACCATTACTATTGTAAAGATATATAATATATATCACACCAAAGTAGTATGATATATAATATATATTTACAAAATGAATTTCACCCTCCTAAAATTAGGGCCGACCACCTATGGGAATATCCTTAGGTCTGCCAAATGGTAAAAATGCCCCTCAACATTTAATTTAATTCTCCGATCGTCCCGGCAAAAATCCGATAATCAAATTAAATTAAATAATCACCGAAACCAACCATAAATAAATTGTGCGTACAAACGTGCTACGTGAGGGATCATGATGAAGTATAGGACTCGAGCTAACTGTACGAGAAAACCGGACATCCCTAACTTAACCCCCGAGATCCATTCTTGCACGAACCATAACTTATTCCACTAAAGGTCCTGACTGAATTCCCGGTCCTAACTCGATTTGTGTATCGAGTTTCTAATTATCATTTGCACTGTAGTCTCCCCATGTTTAAGATATGAATTCCCGATAATCGAATTATGTTACTGACAACCCAGTTCGATAATCCTATTTTCCTTGCAACCGCGTCGCTTAATTTATTGAGTATGCCAGATCAAACGATCCACTGGCCAGATTTGGCATGGTCAAACTTATAAGCAAAGCAGACGTGGGATAACTTCTCAACCTATGTCGGACGTGGTTTCCGTCTGTTGATTATCAACCATCGATCAAATAACGACAGTACCCAACCCTGTAGTCATATTGATCTCAATATCGAAATCTCGGCCATTTGTGACTCAAAGCACTTCGTATTATCTGAACATGGTTCGATAAATCACGTCGGGATTAAGAGTACATGAAATACATGATAATATAGGATGTAGATCAATTCATATAGTCAGTATAGAATTGATAATACAAATCATCCTGCTCAATACACTCCCAATGTACTAACACGTCGAGCTCGAACATCAAATTCTTAGACCAGAATTCGAGCCATTTGACCTAGCCAAGACCGGCTACTATAACAATGTGCTACAATCATACCAATGGATTGTCTTGGTCCATTGCAATTGTGAGCCCACTTGTATATTTGTCAGAACCTTTGACCCGATCTTCCGTGCTTCATGAACCGAGTCAAATACAAGACAAAATATACGGACTATGCATTCACACATCATGCATACAATAAATATGAAATAGTAAATTCAAATCATCTCAAATGTTTTTTTATTAATATACCAGGGATCAAGAATAAAAATACATAAAAGCATGACTTTAAAGTACACTATCCCAACAGATGGCATGACCGACCTGTAACCATAATCCCATAGGCAATTCAGGATCCCCTCACAAAACATTTAATAGTGTCATCAACCATGAATCATATTAAAATTGGCTTAGGGTCCACAATCATCACAATATCGTACACTCACCCATGTGGAGTCTCAAATCACATCAAGAATTCATTCAAGGTAGAGATTGCATCAATCTACAAGTTAGCTTGAACACCCACAATTATCTCAACGGTACTAGCAAAATGTATATCAGCACAACATATCAACAATTTAGATATCACAACCAAGGTATCACAAATCAATAACAAGGATAACAATAGCAAGGATGCCATCCATCAACAACAATAGTATCAACAATAAGGATATCATAAATCAACTCACATGATACATAGCATACAAATATCGTGAACAATTACCTGTAAGGGCTACGTCCCGACTAGCCTATAACACATCGCCACGATAACCACATATCACTATTCACATCTCGACAATAACTACACTTTACTCCACACGGTACTATGATTGCCAACAGGTACTGGTTAAGTATACATCACCTCATTCGAGAACCAAAGGGTTTTAACTATCATGCAACATCTCCGGATCACACTTAAAGATCCTCTCTCTCTACCAGTCACGAGAACCAACATAAAAGTGTGAGTGTCTCGTCTACCCATTAAGGGATACTATTAACCCCTTATGAAGGGTTACGCAATCTCTAACACGTCTCTCGACCCTTCTTTCTCATCACAAATAGCAAAGCGCTTATACACATAGGTATCTAACATATATTATCTAAGCATATGTTTACATAACATCGACAAAGTTCTTGCATCATGTCACATACTCATTTAATCCTCGGTTTCCACCACAAGTCACAAATTTTAAACGTCTAACTACTAACCACAACTACGAGCTAAGCGCTATAAGCTACAAGCCGCTAACTACTAAGCCTCAAGTTACTGGTTATCAAGCACAACAATTAATCACAAACCACAAACCATAGGCTACACACTATCAACCACCAGTCATTCGCTTTAAGTCACAAACCTCACAAACTTTAGCCCATGGATCACACATTATGAATCTAATGCTGCAAGTTAAAGCCTCAATTCCACCAACCTCAAACTACACATCACAAACCATAGATTTCGAAGGATAGGTCTCAAGCCTTACAAACTATATGCTAGAAGTTTTAAGCCTTATGTTATACTTGGCCAATCAAGTCCATAAACCAAAACATCAAGTTCTACAACAGAGAGCTAAGGGTTTTACGCCTTCATGTCCATGTTCACATCAAGAAAGTGTCATTGGTTATATCCTATACACCCACCTTTACTTAACCATCCGATATACGCAGGGTTTACACTTAACCAACGTCCCGTCCTCGTTAACACTTAAGAATTTCAACCCAAGGAGGATCTAAACATCCCTAAAGCGTAAGTCTATCAACTAGATGGTATAAACCATCAACGAATGTCCAACTACACTCGCACATCAAAGAGGATCAACACTTAACCAAAATCCATTCCCATGAGCATTAGTGGGATTCACCTAAATTATGGTATTACACTCATTAATAATTCCTACACATTACAATGCTTAACCATAACGAATAGGTAACCCAAGTACCTAGGAACCCTTTACTAACCGACACTTAGCCAAAACTCATATTTCTCATGCACATGGCCTTTAACTAAATCAAGTGAACATCACCCAATACAATTCTAACTCCTAACAAGACCTCCACATACCAAACAAATGATGTAACTCATTAATGAACCCTCTCGTATCCCTTAACGAGTCGAGATGCCAAATCTCAAGCAAACTACCGCACCCTAAAATTAGGAGGAATTTCACCAAAATCACACGCAATTAAGTCTTTAATAATCTCAATTACACTCAAAGATCATTAATTCCATATCATAGGGCTTAAAATCCAAAACCTCAAATTTTTAAGTTTTACCTGAAAATCCACCGAAGCTCGAAATACATGATTTTGTCCAATTCCTTTGTTTCTAACAAATTAACAAGCGAGATTGCTCTCTAAATACCAATTGTGTTAACAATAACTAACCATACTACCAATTATATATGCTCCAAGAATCCTTAATTTTAAGATTAAACCCTAAATATTCATGATTTTAGCCTAAACTCACAGCATCACCAAAATCAATACACAATATAGAATTTATCCAAGAGCTTGAGTAAATCCTACCTCAAATGTGGAGAGACCAAATCCAACATCCATGGATGCTCCTTAGACCGAAACAAGCCATGAAATCCAAAATCCATCAATGACAATGTAGAGGAGGAGGAGGAGAGCAAGAATCCTAAGCCGAATCCCAAAATTTTCATTTCATAATGCTCCGAAATGCTCAAAAAATGCAAAGAACCCAAACTCTGACCTTCATGTCGCATTTTAGAGAGAGGAAAATGGAGAGGAAATGAAAAAAAAGCTCTCGGGTTCGATTTTAAAAACTAGACTTGCGCATACCGCTCGAGCGGTGTAGGGGTCCGCTCGAGCGGTTCTTGGCCTGAAGCCCCAGTCCGAAATTTCAATTGAGCGTAACTTCTTCATCTGTACTCGGAATAGGGTTGTTCTTATATCCAAATCGAAGCCCCCAGAAGTCCTCTTTCCAATGGTTCTAGTATCACATCAAAATTCTTTTTGTAGAAAATTTATGACCAAAACAATGAAGGCATGTTAGTTTTCCTTCACTCGCTTTAACATGTTTTTCACCGAACCTCTTATTGAACCGAACCTGTCCGTGATTCTACTACTCCAAGGTCACCAAAGTCATCCAAATGACACTGTCTTGAGAGAATAATAATTAAATAAAGGTCGGGTCCTTACACGATCCATTGGATCTGCTTAGAAAATTGAATTGTAAAGGTGTACTTATTGAATTATGAACTAGATGAGTTTGATGCAAATTTGAATATACCTTGGATAATTTGGCTTCATAGGAACAAAATGTATGACTTAAAATTGAGATAATTGAGGATTCTGAAAACACTAATTTGATCCTGAAAAGGGACTTAAATACGACTATGAATTTTTGAATGATTTTAAATGTTATGATTGATACTTTGGATTCAACATGAGATGTTATAAACTGCCATTGAAATCATGATCGTGAATATAAGGTAAAATTGAATGAACAAATCTTGTGATGAGAAATTAAATTAGGTACATAGATAATTAGTGGTGAAATCTAGAACAATGTAACATGTGGGTATTGCGTTGAAAATCGAATCATGAACATAGAAGTACGAATGTGAAAATGAATGAGAATATGAAATGAGACAGCACAGGGCCGAAATTTGACAATGAAAATTTGAATTCATGTTGATCCATAATTGATGATATGAATACGTGAATCGTGGATATTTAAATAAATAATGATGAAATAAAATGACGTTGAGCCAAAACTAATCCATAATTTGGGACACGTAAGTGTCCTTTGATTACAATCCGTAAAGAAATATATTTGATGACATGGAACCGATTTGATTGTGAGCATGGAGCCATTTGTTGAGATCTCATTGTGTTGGGGCGTGCACGTGTTGTCCTTCGGTGAAAGTCCGTAAATGAGGATTAATAATGAACTTGGATACGAAAATCAAAAAATATGATGATAAAATGAATAACAAAATATGAAACCAGATGGCACGGAGCCAATATCGGTAAATTAGAAAGATGAAATGAGACTAAATCATCAGGAATATAACAGATAATTAGAAAATAAGAGTGAAGAAAATGATGAACAATTATAAGCATCCGTTCCAAGTTGTGTCCGACGAAATGAAAAATTGATGAACCGTAATAAATATTTTCATACATGTATAAATGCAAATCTTGCCATTAAAGTTAGACTATGCAAATGAGGTTTTGATGGTAAATTTTATATCAACCCTTTTAAATTTGCATGGCTTTGTACTTACATATTTTCTTGCATTTACATAGTCACATCATATACTCATGATTAAGAGTTAGTTTTGTCTATCTCCTACTCCGGACTCAGCCCGTTTGTTTAACTTTTTTCAGGTAATAAAGAAAAGTATGTTGGAGTTGAGCATATTAAGCTTTCTGGATACATGGTTGTAATTTCATGCATGTCCTGCATACATGTGCGGCGCGGGGAAATAAATGTATGGAGGTGAATTTGGGTGTAGAATAATAAAATATTTTTAAAGCAAGGAAATTAATTTAGTTTGATTTTAAAATTTGAAGTTTTCTTTATAAATTGAAAATTCTTAATTATGAATTTATGACATGAATTTATCTATCATTAAATAAATAATTTTTAAATAGTGATAAAAATTGGGGTGTGACACCTCACCATGGCCAATGAGAACTCTAATGAAGGTGACCATTTTGATGGTCGTGAGGACATCTTGCCTACCTTCACCCCCAATGACATAGCCCCTGCCATCACCATCAGACATTCCCACGGAAACATCTTTGCCCACCACAGTAATCTCGTGGCCCATTTGTGGACATCGTTCTCCGATGGGACGCATTCTCATTCAATCAAAAAGACGAGGCATCAATCTTCGCTTCCTCTATAGCCTTCACACAGACGCCACCCTCACCCTCTTCAAATCTAGGTTGGGCTAAATGGGCTATGTTTTTTAGTCCTGTCGTACCCTTGTCCTCCCCTACTCCATCATCTTCATCTCTCTCATCATCACGACCACCAAAGTTAGCCCAAACCCTTATATCCTATCCCTCCGTAAAGTCCTTGACGTCCAACCTACAATCTACTCTAGCTTGGCGTAGACTCAGAGCCAAATACAGCTCCACAAGTAGGACAATCATGGTGCCGCCACTGCCCATGTGGATCCCGAGGCCAACGATGACACGCTACCAACGTAACATCCACTTCGGGATCACTATCGCTGGTTATGCCGAAGGTCCTTGAATTTTTACCTAGGACGCTGATCGGCACTTAAAAGTGACGA
This sequence comes from Sarracenia minor, assembly GCA_035668095.1. Classification (NCBI taxonomy): domain Eukaryota; kingdom Viridiplantae; phylum Streptophyta; class Magnoliopsida; order Ericales; family Sarraceniaceae; genus Sarracenia; species Sarracenia minor. The sequence continues at coordinate 6,866 of JAULLD010441187.1, forward strand.
TGTAATCCCGTTATTTACACTAGTTTAGCCTCGAGATATTATTTAATATCATGTCTTTGTAGTGTTTTTGTTTTTAGACATGTTTTGAGAAGGTGATGCAAAACAATAACAAAATAGCAAAAAAATAACCGAAAAAAACAAGACAACAAATCAAATAAAAGTCCAAAACCAAACAACCACCATCAGGATGCTCCCCAGATTCCGTCCGGATGATGATCGCGAGAACCGTCGCGATGCGTAGCCACTTTCGTTAGGATGCTCCAGCCATGTTCGTTCGGACGGTGTCGCCAACAAAGTCAGAATCCGAGGACTCCAACTTTCAGAAATCTATAAATAGGCGCTCAGACCCCATAGTTTCTGCATTCAGACCGAGTGACAAAAAGTCATTTCTCACTCCAAAATTTCACTTTTGACTCGGACGAGCCAGCACTGGAAGGACTAAGCCTCGACGAGAAGCTTCCGAGGAACATCGACATCAACTTGAAGATGGATTCCACCCTGTCCATGCGTGGCTATGTTTCTTGTTTGCCTCGGGTTACGATGACACTTGAGCCTAGTATTTTAGTAGTAGATTATTTCCGTTCATTTTATCTTAGCTTTTTAATTGGATTCATTATATGACTATTTCATTCCATGACATATTTGATTGTTGGAAAAACATTTCTTTTAAATAAATGTAATTTTCATTTAAACTTTATGTGATTGTATTAAATGTGGGTCATATAATTGTGCTTATTTGTTAATCGAATATTAAATATGAGAGATAGTTTATGCCATGGATAAGACGACTCGTACTCCAGATTTGTCGTACTAAAATCCAGGATATTGTATGCCATATTTAAGATTCGGGATTTTAATTGTATAACTTTGGATATTTTATACCATTGACGAAATAGACTATGCTCCGGATAGTCCGTGCCATGTGTTAGATAGAATATGTCTTGTTTGCATGTAAATTTATCCCCTTGATTATCCATATCGGTAATTCCACGATAGGATTGAATCTAATAAAAAAAACTAGATAAAATAGAAATGAATGTAAAGTAGAATACTAGGCAAAGGTGGATTCTAACCTAAGGTAAAACTTTTCTCTAAAAAACTTCTTTTATTAACTGGTAGTTTAGTTTTAGTTCATAACTCTTTTCATTAAAATCCAAGATTTTATTTTCTTTTTTCTTTAATTGAATTAAAAAGCTTTCAATAGATTAAATAATTGAGACAAATATTAATTATCATATATTCCTTGTGAGAACGATCTTGATTTACCACTAGCTACTTTGTTAGTGATAAATCTTGGTATAAACTTGATACGAGACGACACGTACCAGTTTTTGGCGCCGTTGCTAGGGAATATTACGAAATTTTTTTCTAAAAAATCATTATTTAATATGAAATTTCTTTGATTTAATTATTTTAATTTTCTTTTCGTCCCTGAATTCTAGATTTTTGATTATTCTATTGAAAAACAGAAAATTGTAAAAAAATAGAACATCGTCTTCCGTCCGAACGCTGCTTGACACTGTTTGACACCATTCGAATGCCACATCCCTTCCATCCAGATGATTAACCATCAAAATTCTTCTTCTGCCTTCCTATTCTGTATTTCAATAGTGTATGCTTGGTCGACGATCCCTGTTGTGTGACTTAGCGCCTTTTGATTCCGAAATTGAATGCACCTGTAGGCTTAACCGAGCGATCGCGAGAGCAAACACTTTCCCATAATCTCCCTCACTTGCTAACAAATCCACAATGGTTGAAGACCAAACTGTTAACCCCATCGGTGACCCTGCCGGTAGTCAAAAAAATGATCAAGCCAACCAAACCGACGAGCAACTCAAGGCTCTAATGAAATATTATATTCCAATAGCCTACGAGTCTGTTACCTACATAGTGCCACCCAATCTTGAGGTCGGCAACTACGAGATCAGATCTAATCTTTTGCAAGTGCTTCCCCTATTTCACGGACTTAGCGATGAGGACCCCTACAGACATATTGATGAGTTCTTAGAAGTTTGTTCGACTATAAGACTCAACAATCTGTCAGACGAAGCCAAGCACATGAAGTTGTTTCCTTTCTCTCTTCGAGATAAAGTCAAGCATTGGATTAAGTCTATGAAGCCCAACACTATAACAACATGGGCTAAACTTTAATAAGAATTTCTCTGAAAGTTCTTCCCTATTGGAAAAACAAACTAAATTTGCCGAGTCATAACAATCTTTACTCAATTAGAAGGAGAAACCTTTCATGAAACTTGGGAAAGACCTAAGAAGCTAATTAGGAGTTGTCCACACCACCAAGTCCCAAAATGGCAGTTAGTTAAGAACTTCTACGAAGGTCTACTGCTCCAGTATCGTCAATTTGTCGACGCCTCGTGCGGTAGCGCATTTGTTATGAGCAACAAGGTAGACGCCTGGACCCATCTGCAAAAGCTGAGTGAAACTTCACAACACCAAGCGTCAGTCTCTCACATTGATAGGCCAGTATCTCACAAAGCTCGAAGTCTTTATGAGGTAAACCAAAGTATAGATCTTACCAACCAAGTGAAGTCCCTCATCGAGAAACTTGACAATCTATTAACCAATAGAATGCCTATAGCCCAGTCACCCCTGCCAGCTATGCAAGATGTCTGTGCCTTGTGTGCTAGCCCGGCGCACTATGTCACTGAATGACCATCAGCTAAACAATTTCCTGACTTTGTTCATGAGCAAGTGAATGCTTATTGAGGATTCTCCCGACCAGGAAATGACCCATATTCTAATACTTATAACTCTGGCTGGTGAAACCATTCGAACTTTAGTTGGTGAAATCAACAACCACAAGCTGGACAACCACCAACTCAGGCACCTAAGCCCACAAATAACTATTCTTTCAATCAGCAGGCCTATCGTTCCCTACAACAAGCACCGACCCAAACTCCTCGAGCCCCGGGCTTTGATGGGACTATTTTAAAAGCCTTAAAGGACTTAGATGTAAAGACTTAGCTCTTGAGTTCTCATTCTTAGTCCATTGCTAAGCTAGAAACTCAAGTAGGGTAGATAGCTATAGCACTCAACCGCCGAGACGATGATAAATTACCGAGTCAACCAGTGGTAAACCCAAAAGGCCAGTATGTCATTGACAACAACCCCAGTAGTAATGGTGTATACCACGAGTAAGCTAAGGTTGTTATGGCCTTAAAGAGTGACAAAGAGCTGAATACCCGACCATTGTCGACCAATCCTCAGCCATTACCAACCCCCACAACAGTTGAGGAGTCCGATGACCCCGAAACTACTCAAGTCACACCGACTCCAACAACACCTGCTACTGTACGACCACCATCTACCAATGCATTTGAGGAGGCCTTAATGGCCCCTCCAACAACACCCTGACAGCTAAAGATACCTTTTCCATCATACATTGACCAACCTTCTCCCCAGCACAAGAAAAGACCACTAATAACAGACGTGCTTGAACTTTTTAAGCAAGTCAAAATCAATCTTCCTTTTCTTGACGCTATCCAATAAGATCCTTTCTACGCTAAGTTCCTTAAAGACTTATGCACTCAGAAGCGTATGACAAAAACAAGTGTCCCCAAGAAGTTACTCTTGACCGAGCACGTCAGCTCAATCCTTAGCTATGATCTGGTCCTTGAGTTGAAAGACCCAGGGATACCCACCATTTCATGTGTCATTAGCTATCATCAGATCGACTGAGCACTGCGAGACTTAGGAGCAAGTGAAAATCTCCTACCATATTCAGTATACGAACAATTTAGACTTGGAGAGCTAAAATCGATCCCTATCACCCTCTAGTTGGTAGATAGGTCAATCAAAGTTCCCCAAGGCATTATCGAGGATGTACTTGTGAAAGTTGATAAGTTCTTGTTCCCCACTGAATTCATCATACTTGACACTGAGCTCGATGTAAATACAAGGAGACAACCCCTAGTTATTTTTGGAAGCCCCTTTTGTCCACAACTAATGCATGCATTAATTGACGAACTGGGGTGATGGACATATCTATTGGAAATATGAAGTTCATGCTTAATGTGTTTCATGCCTCACATCACCCAGCTTTGGAAGTTGATTGCTTTGCAACCAACAAAATTGATGAGGCAACACAACGAGCTATGTCTTTTATTTTCACGGATGACCCCTTAAAAGCCTATCTGGCTTACTTTAGAGAAGACATCCTAGAGCTTGACCCAACCACAGATGAATCCAAAGCTGAGCTAAAAATGAAAGACTATATAGACACACCTCTATGGGTGTCTCATTTTGAAGAATTGCCCCAACTTTCATCCGTTCTTGCCATTCCATCTGTAGAAGCCCCATCTGCACTTGAGTTGAAGCCTCTTCCGCATTTACTCAAGTATATCTTTTTGGGACCCATCAATACTTTGCCGATCATTATTGCTTCCGAATTATCACCTATACAAGAAAAGCAATTAACCGAAGTTCTTAAAGCCCATAAGGGAGCTATTGACTTGACAGTAGCCGATTTAAAAGGGATTGACCCTTCTGTCTACATGCACTGCATCCACTACGAGGAAGATGCTAAACCCACTTGAGAGATGCGGGGGCAGCCTAATCCTAATATGAAAGAAGTGGTGAAGCAAGAAGTAGTAAAACTACTGAATGCAGGTATCATTTACCCAATTTCAGATAGTAAGTGGGTGAACCCAACTCAAGTTGTACCAAAGAAATTTGGGCTCACTGTGGTGCTAAATGAAAAAGGGTAATCTATTCCGACTTGCATTATCATGGATTGGCGAGTTTGTATCGACTATAGAAAGCTAAATGCTATGACTAGGAAAGACCACTTTCCGTTGCCCTTCATTGATCAGATCTTGAAGCATTTAGCCAGCAAACGCTATTACTGCTTTTTGGATGGCTATTTTGGTTACAACCAAGTACCAATCTACCATGAAGACCAAGAAAAGACGACATTTACCTATCCTTTCAGCACATTCGCTTACCGATGTATGCCTTTTGGATTATGTAACGCACCTGCTACCTTTCAATAGTGCTTGATGTCTATCTTCTCTGACATGGTGGAGAAATTCTTTGAAGTTTTCATGGATGAATTCTCCGTGTTCAGTTCTTCTTTCGAAGATTGTCTCTCAAACCTAACGTTAGTTTTTAAACAATGTCAAGAGGAAAATCTTGTACTTAGCTGGGATAAGAGCCACTTCATGGTCCAACTTTGGATTGTGTTAGGTCACATAGTCTTTAAACATGGAATAGATGTCGATAAAGCCAAAGTCGATCTAATCTCTAAACTTCCACCACCCACAATAATTAGACATATCAATTCCTTCTTAGGTCACTCTGGTTTTTACCGTCGCTTCATCAAAGATTTCTCAAAAATTTCTAAGCCCTTATGTGATCTTCTCGCAAAGGATGCTACGTTTAACTTTGATGAACACTGTTTTCATGACTTTAAAAAACTCAAAAATGCTTTCTCCACAGCACCAATCATGCGGTCACCAAATTGGGCCATACGCTACTAAAACTCTCAACAATGCTCAAATGAAGTATACAACAACTGAGAAAAGTTGTTAGCGGTTATTTTTTTGTTAGACAAATTCAGATCGTACCTACTGGGATCAAAATTCATTGTCTACCCTGACCATGCTGCCCTAAAGCACCTCATGGCCAAGAAAGACACGAAACCCCGATTAATTCGCTGGATCATACTTTTACAACAATTAGATCTCGAGATCCGCAACAAAAAGGGTACTAAAAATTCAGTGGCCGATTATCTCTCTCGACTCGTAGTTCAGCCCCTATGTGACCCAGTACCAGTAAGAGACTCATTTTCGGATGAGCAACTTTTCATGGTCATTGGCACCCAATCACCCTGGTATGCAAATATATTTAACTATCTGGCGGTGGGCCGCATCCAAAATGACTGGTCTAAACAACAAAAGGACCAATTTTTCTCTCAAGTTTAATTCTACTTCTAGGAAGAGCCAGAGTTTTTCAAATACTGCCCTGACCAAGTCATAAGGCATTATGTTCCGAAAGACGAGGTGGAAAGCATACTCAAATTATATCACTCGCTTGACTGTGGTGGCCATTTTAGTGGAAAGAAGACTGCTGCCAAGGTACTATAAAGAGGATTCTATTGGCCGTCCTTATTCAAAGATGCTCATGACTTTTACAAGAATTTCATGCAGTGCCAACAAATACGCACGATGACCGCCAAAGACATGAGGCCCATAAACCTAATCCTAATCGTCACAATCTTCGATGTTTGGGGTATTGATTTCTTGAGACCATTTCCACTATCCTTGGGATGTGAATACATCCTTGTGCCAATCGACTATGTCTCTAAATGGGTAGAATCCCTGGCCACCCAATCAAATGATCATAAAGTTGTGATCCTGTTTCTACAAAGCAAAATCTTTTCTCTAGTTGGTTTTCCACGAGCAATTATCAGCGATGGTGACACACATTTTATGAATAAATATTTTTCTACCCAACTCTGACGCTATTTGATTTCGCACAAAGTAGCCACACCTTACCATCGGCAAACCACTGGCCAAGTTGAAGTGCCTAATATGGATATAAAGAATATTCTAATTAAACCAATCCATCCTGATCGAAAGGACTGGTCCGAACTACTAGATGATACTCTTTAGGCATATCGAACTCCTTACAAAACACCCATTGGAATGTCCCCATATAGATTAGTCTTTGGTAAAACGTGCCACTTGCCAGTAGAATCAGAGTATTAGGCATACTGGGCAGTCAAGACCTTCAACCTTGATATGCCAAATGCCGGTAACCACCAATGATTATAGCTTGGTGCGCTGGAGGAATTACGTAACGAGGCATATGATAATGCCCAAATCTATAAGGCATGAATGAAAGCATTTCATGATAAACACATTCATCAAAAATCATCCAACCCTAATCAAAAAGACTGAATATTCAATGCCAAGTTACCCATGTTCCTTGGTAAGCTCCAATCCTGGTGGGAGGGATCATATGTGGTGACGCGCGTCTATCCTCATGATGCCTTCTAGTTGTTCAACCCTAAAATGGGCAAGTTTCTTCATGCCAATGGGAAAAGGCTAAAATCTTATACAGACGACATATCAGTAGACCCCGCAACTGAGTTAACAGATTTCACCGAGCCAACGTCGCCAATCGAGTAACGAACTGGCTAAGTTTGGATGAAGACGTTAAACTTAGCCCTATCTGGGAGGGAACCCAGAATTTTATACGTCATGATAGGATGCTCCACCAATGATGACATTGCCGTGTTCAAGTTGGGGGGAGCGAAAAGGAAAAATTTGGAAATCTTAAAAATTTTTCCGGTCCAAAGACATTAAACTACTCTCTTAAGTTGAGCTACCCTCTTCGCACGCTAAGGTAAAATGGATCATGTGCCCAATTCCGGTCAGTAAGAACCTTCTCAAGGTAGAAGTCTCTAGGCCTTAAAAGGTAGAGCTAAGATACAATGATTATGTAGATGTTGCCTCAAAGAATGTTGTTGCGAGATACAAGACCACTACAACACACGTTTTAAGGTGTAATACTGTTCTATAGCTAAACATATCTCCAAGGCAGTCAGGAGAGAGATGAGTAAGCCCACTGGATGAGTTGAGACTTTTGAGGGTCTGACCCTTGCTTATATGTTTCTACATTTGCATACGTTCTACGTTCGGTGTCCAAAATTAAAGTATTTGTTCGATGACGGTTTTTTAAATTTAGATTCATTCATCGTGGGTTCTCAGTTTAATCCTTTAATGGTTTTGAGGGTTAGGTTTTTATGTGTTATCCAGAAAAGTTTCGTAGCGTTTGGACCGAAACTAGAATCTTTTTGCATCATTTTTCGAGCCTCTACTCCAGCTGATGGTCGCTCGAGCGACCAATAGACCGCTCGAGCGATGCCTTTTAATTAAGCTTGTTATAAGCTACGATTTATTTGATGTTTAGCACGCTTTTTTATGTCTTTTTGCTCTCCCTTCTCTCTAGAACCTTACTGTAGCACCTAGGGCTTGAGATTCCCTGGTTTTGGGAGCTTTAGGTTAGATTTCGGCACCATACGCTCAATCAGGAGAACAAGGGCTACGCGTTTACCATACTGATTTCTATTTTTTCTTGTTTTCATCGTTTCGGGCTATCTTGGTTTTGGGGTTTTCCTTCTTGTACCATCTTTGGAGGTAAGAATCAGGCTACTCTAGAAATTTTCATGTTTTATGTAAGGTTAATTTCTAGTATTTATGGTAAAAATGCTAGATTTCGTGTTTTGCTCGCTTATCTCATATATTGTGTGACCCAAAGCATAGGGCTTTCAAAAAAAAATTGGTTATTCTTGATTCTTATCATGACATGAACAATCGTATCTTTTCAGTTTTTGATTAGCATGCTTATTATTCAAAACGTGTACAATGCAAGATTCGCAGATATCGACTTTTAACAGACTTAAAAAGTCGATTTTTGAAAAATGTTTTCTTTTCGTATATATGTACCGAGATTGTTGCTTGCCGGTGTTTTCGGTTCGTAAAATGGACTGTCGTAGCAATAATCAAGTACAAACTGCTTGGGGTGAGTTTTGGGCAAGAATGGGGTTTTCAGGGAAACGGGTTTTCTTGTGGTTGTTGCAACATTTATGGTCACCATATATGCAGTTTTAGTTGTATTATTGCTGGTGGTTATCACATTACATTACCTATTGTAGT
>JAULLD010441188.1:0-10165 GCA_035668095.1 Sarracenia minor
CGCTCGAGCGGTACCTACTGTACTACTCAGCTCGAAAACTTAAAAATGGAGACCTATCCTCATTCCAAACGGCACCAAACTTGGCCCAATACTCAGGAATAATATTCGGGAGATTTCAAAACAATCGGCGTAATCATCGGACCCCAAATCGTTGATAAACTTTAATTACCTCAAAACTTTTAACCGGTTCTTCGAAAATTTTAATGTAAACCGATTTCGAATTAAATTTCAAAAACCAAAACGACCCATGATTACACAATCCAAAGCTTACCAAAGCTCAAGGAATATCCTTAGACCATAATCTAAGCCGACCCTGAGGGTCAGATCGTTACAGTTTTACCTTATATGAAGGTAAACCTTTCCATCTTTAAGTTATCTGGTCACCTGTAACCCCTGCAACGAATTACAGATATAATTAGTGAATCTTGTATCTACAAACCAAGTCTCTGTAGATAAAGCTACTAAACATGATACCACAACTAAAGATAAGGCTTTACCTGCAGCCTTGTTGTTCTTTCGGTCAGGATAATCTCTTTTGAAATGCCCTGACTTGAAATAATAATAGCAACTACCCTTAGGCACCTTAACTTGTGCCTTGGCAGTTTATGGCTCTTACCCACTAGCCTTTTGTGCATTGTCCTATTGCACCCATTTATTCTTCTTCTTAGCACCTCTTGGCCTTGAAGGAGAAGTCTTTTGTGCATCAAATGTATGGACCTACTTCTGGATAACAACCTCCACTACCTCTAATTTTTTCAATAATTCCGCTAAAGAAAAATTAGGTGGGATTGCTGAAATGAATTTGACAGTGACTGGAACACGACATCTACCTGGGTTTCCCCATCAATCTCGGTTCCAATGACCTCTCATTTGTTAAGAAGACCGATCATCTACGAAACATGGTCCCTCATTGGTGTACCATATGCCATGTTCGTGTTCATAAGACCCATCATGGTAACCTATCTTGTTGCCCGACCCGGCTTACCAAACATTTCTATAAGTTTAAGGATCATTTCAACTATAGTTGCCATAGACTGATACTGGATTTGGAAAAGATCTGACGTGGAAGCCGATATATATCAATGTGCCATCCTATCAATCCTTACCAAATCCTGATAGTGCTGAATCTCATGTTCAAAAGATCCACTATTATGAGCGGGTGGACCAGGATCAAATAACATGAACCTATAGTGGTCAGAAGTCAGGACAATGTTGAGATTCCTTTTCTATTTGATAAAATTAGGCCTAATTAATTTATATTCTTTGAGTATCGTTGCAAGTGGGTAGAAACTAGATCCCTTTATTAAGTCTTAAGAAATAAAAGGAAAAAAATTTTTAATTCTTTGAAAAATTCAGGGTCCCTCAACCTTTTAATTTTAAAAGAGAATCCTTTGTGATTATGTAGGCCATGATAGTGTGGATGTCTACTAACCAGTCTCCATCTGGACATACATACCTGTCTATTAATTCCTCTTGAAAAATATCATAACAAAAGTCATTCGTCTAGAGTCACATTAACCAATTAGGCCATGATAGTGTGGACGTCTAACAGTTAACAAACAAAGAACTAAAAGGCCTTTATTTACCGATATATTCCAAGTAATTAAATAGCTAATTATCTTTGGTCCCATAATTAGAAATAGTGACTCCGATGGGGTCGATATTTTTATCCACAAGTTAAGTGTATAATCATCTCACTTAATTTGAAAATCCCGTGTTAAAGCCTTGATCCCGGAGTGTGCAAGCTCTGTTTTGTACAACTTTTTAAATTAACTCCTTTTGAAGATTCGTGCTGGAGATACCACGATAATAACCATTCCGATGGGGAGACCGATCAAGACAGCACGTGAGTTATAACCATATCTCCAACGAACGTGTGATGGAGACCGTAGGATTTATCCGTGACTAAACCCTTCTCCCACATAATATTTTAAAATGAGGGTTCTCTTTTTTATTTATTTTAAACCATTAAATATATTTTAATTCCAGATTAAAAAATCCAACTTTTAATCAATTAAAATATTCCCTGTTTAGTTCTATTAAAATAAACAAAAAATGTTTCTTTATTTAATTTTGTGAAAAGATATTAATTACCCGGATTTTCTTTTATAAAAACAATTTCTTAATTAATTATCCACTTAATGCAAAAATTAAATAAACTAATTATGTACTTATTTTTCATTTTAAAAAATTGCTTGAATTATTTTATTTTATAAAAATATTTTTTCTAATAATCCTCGATTAATTAAATCATACATAAAAGAAAAAATAAATAAAATAAAAAACATGCATGCAATAAAATAAATAAATAAATAGTTAATTAATTAAACTAACTACAAAATTAAATAAATTTAGTTGTTATAATCTGGTACGTTCGTTTAATCTTTTAATCGGACGGCCTCGAATAAAAGATTAAACGTCTAGGGTTTTGGAACCCTAATGTTGCCATCATGGACCTGACCTCATCCCCCAACCTCCGGACCACCGTCACAACCCCGGACCACCGCTGGAACACCGAAAAAAGCTGAAAAAACCAACCCAAAATAGCCCCTTAAGGCCGAAGTCTGTTGTTGTCACAGACAACTTCTTGTCACTCACTTATAACCCTTCTTTATCCCTTTTTCTGCCTCCGTCAAAGCCCCGAAAGATTATTGGAGGTAGATAACTTCGACTACTGTATCTCTGCCAAAAATCGCATAGAAATTCGAAGCCGAAGTGCCCCAAAAAAATCTTCGAAAATCATGTCACTGTAGTAGGCTGAAAATTGCAACACCTAGTTTGGCCTCCGTTTTAACTGCCTTGCCGCCACTGTCGAACCTCCAAACAGTTTTGGTAGGTAGAACAAATCGAGGTCTTGATCACTGCGACAACTCGCGGCAAAATTCGATGTCGAAGTGGCCCAAAAAACTCAAAATTGGCATAGTCACTGTAGCACCTAGCAGTGTGCGACCCACTTTGAGCTCTGTTGTGATCAACTTACAGCTGCCGTCAAATCACCACCGAACCACCATTCGAAGACCATCAAAAAACCTTAATTTCAGTGAAAAATCGCATTAAAAAAATTTACCAAAAGCTTCGAAAATGAGCCCCAAAACATGAGCACCGAATCTGACCGAACAGTCTGGCCGCCGCTGGTTGCGCCTTTTCCACCTCATTTTCGATCCTCATTTTCCATTATTCAATTACAACAACGATCTAGAAAAATAACAAGAATGAAATAATATTACATCGTAAAAACCCATGCCTCATTTGGAGACGTACAATCAATATAATCTCGAATAAAACAATCGAGATAAAATGATTAAATACGATATAATAAACCATACATCCAAACCATTAATAAATCGGATCGTAACAACATTTAGCTATAAAATCGAGGTTAGCATAATGATTTTTTCATGAAAAATGCAATCGTGGCTATGATGATACCATTGTTAGAACCGTGCAGCGGATGGTTCAAAAAATTAGTTTCAATGACGTGATCGTAAAAAACGTCATGTCACGTTTTTCATGAAAACCTTGAACCAAACGATATACAAACATTATTTACCTCATAGAAACTTGTAGTAAAGTTTCCCGATTGATTCCAAGACTACTTGTGATCTTCTCACGTATGACCCGATGCACGATGCGTACTCGGTGAGTGGGCACCGACCTGTACATGTTCTTGGTTTCAAACACACGGAGGCTCTCCAAAAAAAATTATAGAATTTTTAGAGAGAGAGGGACAATGTCGGCGGCACACTTAGGAAATGAGAGGTAGTTATGAGAGAATGAAATTATGTTATCTCTTTAATTGTATGATATATAAGTATATATATAATTCTCCATTTATTTTTGGTGGCAAACCTTATCCTACAAAAGGAGCAACAAGGATAAGATTTGTAACTAAAAATAAATGCCTCCTCTCTCACAAAGGGTTGGCAATCCTTGGGGTGTTCCAAGGTTTGCCAAAATTCCAATTTTGCCCATGTCCATTTAATGTAATTTATCGATCTCCCGACGAAATATCTGACGATCGAATTAAATTAAATAATTTCTGAAACCAAATAAATAATACCTTTCATATAACGGGCTATGTGAGGGATCACGAGGAAGTGTAGGACTTAGGCCAAACATACGAGAAAACTGGATATCCCTAACTCAGCCCCCGAGTTAAATCCTTTCTCGCACGAGTCAGGACTTATTCCACTAAAAGCTCTGACTGAACACTCAGCCCTAACCCGAATTATGTCTCGAGTTTTCAATTATCAATTGCACTGAAATTTGCCCACGTTTAAGATATGGATTCTTGGTATTTAAATTAGGTTACTGACAACCCGGTTTAATTATTCTTTTATCCTCGCAACATCATCGCTTATCCTTTTCACAATGACGGCTCAAAAGATCCAATTGTAAGATTCTGGCATAGTCAAACCAGTTGGCCAAGAAACGTAATATAGAGGGGGGGAGGGGGGGTGAATAGGTTGTCTAGCAAACTTAAGTACTTTTTTTTTATCTTTTAATACTTTTTGAAAAACTAATTCTAGCACTTAGAATCAAGTAAGCAAGCAGCGGAATATACAAGATAAAGTGCAAGCAATGTAAAGAGAAGGGAAAGAGAAAATCAAACCACAGCACAAGATGTAAAGTCGTTCGACCAAAATCTGGCCTACGTCCACTCCCCAAAACACTTAGAGAATTCACTAAATCAAACTCTTTACAGGTAGGTTTGGACCTATCTTGTTACAGGTCAATAGAAACCTATTCTTTTATCGGGTGAAGCGGAACTGCCTTCTTGGATAAGGGCCGAGAATAGCCTCCTTCTTCTATCGGGTAAAGAGCAACCTCCTACTTCTGTCTGGTGAAGAGCAACTATAACGTCCTGACCTAAACTAATAAATAATCTAATAAGCAATATCCAACAACCAGGTCTCATGCCGAATATTCATTTCTTTAAATCACCGATTTGAGAGAAATAAGAGTGTTTTCCTCTTTAAGAAATTTTAAGGAAAAATGATGAAAAATAGTCTAACACTTTTTAGAAAATTTCGGCAGAGTTTTCCCTGTTTTTGGACAAAAACCCAAATGGGCAAATCACCTGTAACAAGCACCTGGACATTTTGGATAACAACAATCTGCATCTGCGACAAAACTAAACTATTCTAAGCCATATCAAGACGTTATGCGGCACAAACTAAACTACGAACAGGAAATCTCAAAATATCAATAAATCAAGGGTGCCCGTAGGCTCTTGCAACCCGTAATCAACTGAAAACAAATAAAAAGCTATCTAAACTAAAACGGAAAGTAAACTACCCATCATTATCTCACATGCATGCAACTGAACGATAAATGGCCTTATGGCCGTACAGTTATCCAACAACAGAAATGGAATACAACTAATAATCATACATTCATCCAACTGAAATGTAAATAACAAAACGAAAGCATGCGAACTCTTGCTTCTCATATCCTTTCTCCAGTTATCCAAAAGCTTCTTTTTTGCTTAACCTGAAAAATGTTAGGGTGGATGAGCCACGGATGTAGGATAATAGACATAATAAAGCACAAAACGATATACAAAGTTGGTTATGCAGCAATATTAATAAAAGGTTTTAAAGATAAAGACCATAATCTTTTTAGTTGTCCAAAACCGTGCCTGCATAACTAGATTTTAATATGAAAATCTCATTTTATCCAAAAATCCTTTGAATAAAAGAATATCCGTTGAAAAACCAAGTTTTCCCATTAAACTCAACTTACTACTTCAGGTGGGTAGCAATTGCACTTTATACACTAACAAGTCTAAGTTACTAGGTAGAGATAGATCTAACCTTAAACGTGATAAAATAGTCACTGTGCCTCAAATGTGTCGCATAATACCTAAGAAATGGTATACTCTCATCTATATACAGTGTGATGCATGGTGCCACGTGTCAAAGCTGTAAAAGAGGCTGTAAAGCCAAAACACGTGCATCTACATTCCATAAATGATAATATACTTATACTCACATGATAATGCACACATAATTCAAACCACACACCATGTATCGTAAAGTAAACAAGCTATGTCCCATACCATAGCTCGTAAATCTTACGTGTACATGCGCACACACCTATAGACCAGACTACGGAGTAGAAGACAAATCTAATCTATGTCGTATAACTTCCATGGAACAACCATCGTGGACCATCTCACAGATTTCATCAATGTAGGTTGGAAGCTAGACTCAACCTCATACCACTCATGTAATATACACAAACCATAAACCAATCCTGGAGTAGAGGGCAAGTCTAATCTCGGTTATATACACATTCAACTAACTTACTATGCATGAATTCGCAGACCACACATGGTCTGAAGGGTTCGGTAGACCCACTAACTCACGCTCAAACTTACGGACTCATATCGAAGGGGTGGGTCTCCCCTGTGTGCGCACCTCACATCACGCCCATACTTACCGCCCTCAGCCGAAGGGGTGGGTCTCCCCTACTAGCTCAACAAGAGCCACGTCCAAACTTACGGACCTCTGCCGAGGGGTTGGGTCTCCCCCGTAAGCTCTATAAGAACCACGCCCAAACTTATGGACCTCTGCCGAGGGGTTGGGTCTCCCCCGTGTACACATCTCAAACCACACCCAGACTTACGGCCCTCAGCCGAAGGGGTGGGTCTCCCCCGTGAGTTCTTCCAGAACTCCGCCCAAACTTACAGACTTAACCGAAGGGGTGGGTCTCCCCCGTACCATTTCCCAACTGTGTCAATCATTACATTATTAGCACACTATGGCTACATCACAATCACACATCGACTCCACGCTCTGAAAAATCTCCTAACATGGATAGCGTTACTTATCCCTAAGCACATCCAAACCAGGATGACAAGTCAACACAAGTGTGTATCAAATAATGATGAAACACCCATCTACATGTATTCTATCACAAGAATAATCTAATTAATCCATTAAGACCAAGAGCAGACATAGTCTAGCCCAACAATTCCCAAATACAACAACCGGTCCCAATGAACTTACTTTAACCAGACCCATATAATTACTATCTATCTCAACTAAATGGGTCCATTTAAAAATTTTCTAAATTAGCTCAATAAATGCCAAATCCAAATATCAAATATTAGTATGATCTCATTCTCATTATCAATTTACACATTTCAATTATTTCCACGATTAACACATTTATTTTTCTCACATGATCTCCATATAAAATAACACTTAATTTTACAAATTTGGAATTTAACTTCCAAAATCCCCAACTTACTCAATTTATTTCAGTTCTCAAATCATTAGCCTTTAATTTTCAAATCAATTCAATTCTTCCCTTTTTAACATATAAATCTTATATGCTTAATCAAATTCCAAGTTCTTAAACCAGCCTTAAATATAATCAAAAGTTTTATATTCAAGCTTTGAAGCAAAACTTTAACCAAATCTCTAATTTCACCTTTATACACTTATCCTCCCATTTCCAAAGGTTACCCTAATTATATCACAATCATTATTGTCAAATCATTCTCTCAACAATAAGTTATGGGTATTTTGTAGCATTTTAACCATTTGAATCCAATAAGCTTAAATACACCACATTTCGAAACCTAATCTTAGAGTTGTGCATATCAATTCGTAATACTTAAAGAGTGATATAGTAGCAACATATTCTCCAAGTACTCAAGCAGGAGATGTTTCTCCTCCAGCTCTACAATGAAGTACAATTAAGTTCCATCCATACGAGGCTTAAGAACACCAATTCATTTTTGGAAGATCAATCCAGATGAATATTTAAATAGTTTTTTTTTAACTATGGCTCATGTAATGCTTCTCACTACTATAACTTCCGAATGGGGTTAAAATGTGAGGACCCGGAAAATGTCTAATTAATTATTTAAGTTGAAGAAGGAATTTTTCGGGTAATAATCTTTTTTCGGTTAACAAAAAAATATTTAAGTTTTTGTTAAAAGAAAGTATATGTATATATATATATATTGATAATATTATATATATTTATAAAAGATGTTATAAAAAAAACAAACAAAAATGTTTTTTTTGTTCTTCTCCAGTCGCGAACCAGAGGGAGAGAACGCGAGCGAGAGAGAGAGAGAGAGAGAGAGAGAGAGTTCGGGGAATAAGGGAAGAGGAGAGGGAAGGAGAAGGGAGGAGGAAGGTCGAAGACCACCTCCGACCACAGCCGTGCCACCATCGGCGCCGGCAAGGGAAGAGAGAACGGCGGGACAGCAGCCGAAACAGGCGAGGAAGTCATGCCACTTCGGTGAGCTTCGACGGTTGATTTGGACATCGATTTGGCTCGTTTTCTTTCGATTTTTTCATCTAAGTTAATCCTCTAACCCTTAAGAACATTGCTAGTAATTTAGTTTTGATTATTAGCGAAGTTTTGTGATCGATCACGAGCTAGGGCTCATTGAGGTCGACGGGTAGGGTTTTCAGATTTTTGAATTTTAGCCTTTCTTTGGGCTATTAAATCATAAAATTGAACTTAGATCTATGCTCATAAGCTTGCTAGGATCATTTTGATGTAATCGATTTCAATTTTGGAGAAACTAGGGTTTCGGATGAATTTTTAGGGCTAATTTGGGGGTTTTGACACTATCGAGACAATTTGATAAAATTGATCTCAATTCGGTGATCTAGATGTAGAATATAGTCTACGATTAAAGTTTGAAAATTTTTGGATAAGTAGATTTTATCCCGCTTAATTAAATTACAAGTTGATAATTTACTTTTGACAGCTCAGGGCTATTGTTGGAACTTGCGAGGAGCAGCAGTGGATTGGACTCGGCTTCTGGATTCCACCATAGATTCAAGGTAGGTTACATAATGTGGAACATAATGGAGGTAATGTGTGAAGTTTTCGAAGAATTCATAAGAATCAAGGTGAAGTTTTGATTATGTATTTGTGTAGCCCAAATTTCTCAACAGGGATTTTCATTTTTTATTGAAGTTCCTATTTGTTATGATGTATTTAAAATATTTGTGATATTCTAATTGAGGTTTGAATTCAAATCGTTGTAGCAAAAATCAAGTTTTAGATAAGCGTAGGGGGATGTCAGTCGACTAAACCTTAAGTGTCAGTCGACTGAGGATTGGGTGAGAGGAGTCAGTCGACTGGTGAAGGGCTTTCAGCCGACTGAGGAGGGGGAAAACAACAGCAAATTTCAGGTTTTGGAGTTTCTTTCCAATAGGGGAGGAGTGGAAATTGTCGGGACCTCTTTGGTTAACAAATTAAATATTGGTTTAATGTTTTGGATCCCTTCGAAGTGTTGCGTAACATGAGTAAGAGAGTTGTGGATGTTAGGGATTTGGGTGAGGTTAGTGAGGGTTGACGAGAAAGCTTAGGCTTTCCCTTTGGGTCTTATAGATCCATTTGTGAAAGGGAATCGTATAGAAGCCCAACTTGTAGTGTGTGAAGGAATATGTGGACTCGATGGTACCACATTTTGAAGGGTAAGTCTATGACTTAGAAGTATGACTCATAATATAAGAGTCGAGGAAATAGTAAACGAAGTCTAGTTTCGAAGTTTGAACGTGAAGGTGAAGTTGGGAAATAGAGGGTCTTTGTGGTGATTGCTATCAATGATGTTGATAGGTAATCCTAACCTAAGTCATGGGTCGGGTACGTGAAGTCATTTTACGAAGGCGGGTTTGTAGCGGGCTAACTAACAAGTGTCGAAGGTAGTCCCTTTATTCTAGGGATCTGAATGTTACCAATTTTATATAAATTGGAGGAGTTTGGTAATTGAAGAATCATCTTGATTCTTGATGTTTTCTTTTTCAAAAGGAAAGTAGAAATTCTACAACGATATATGAAGGTCTGAAGGTTAGTATTGACAGTAGTAATGATCGGGTAGCCTAGGCCACCCGTTTAATGGAAGGAAGGTTATTTTTCTGTTTGTTAATACTTGAAGTGTAATGTGAGGGTGTGTTTTGCAAATAAAACTTAATAGCCAATAGATATCTATTTCATTGTACTGAAGCTTCCATTAGAAGGGAAGGTTACTAGTGGGCAACTTGCCATTAGTCGAAGTGTACAGAAGTCATGGGACTGCCCATCCTTAAGCGGGCCGAAGTATCAGGATTGCCCATCCTTAAGCGGGCCGAAGTATCTAACTCCTAGTGAGTTAGCGAAGTGGTTCTTCATGAACCGAAGATTACTA
>JAULLD010441298.1:0-10165 GCA_035668095.1 Sarracenia minor
TATACCCGAAAATCATTACACTGACAGTGACTGAAAATTATTAGAAACAAATGCCAAAGCTGTCAACTTTTTGCACTGTGAACTTGGACTCGACGAATTCAATTGAATTCAGGGTTGTGATAATGCTAAAGATATATGGCATAAATCTCAAGTAGCATATAAAGGAACTAATCAAGTAAAAGATAAAAAGATTGATTTACTTGTTAGAGATTATGGGCTTTTCAAGATGCATGATTTTGAGAATATTTCTGATATGTTTACTTGATTTAATCTCATTATTAATAACTTAAAATCTCTTCGCAAAAGTTTTTCAAATGTTGAGCTTATTAGGGAAATATTTAGATCATTGCCAAAGGAGGGGAGACCGAAGGTCACTGCTATAGAAGAGGCCAAAGACTACACTACACTCGACTTGGATCAGGTATTGGGTTCCCTTATAACCCATGAATACTCCTTGAAAGAAGAAGAAGAAGTGAAGAAAATGAAAACAAATCTTGCCTTCAAATCTACTAAAGTTTCCGAGGAAGAAGAAGAGGAAATCGAGAGTGAAGATAATGGTCAAGAAGTTGCTCTCCTCTCTAAAAGAGTAGCACGAATATTGAGAGAGAAAAGAGAAAGAGAAAACTCAAAAATCAATCAAGCTCCAGCCCGAAGGAAAAGCAAATTGATGTTGTGTGCTATAACTGCCAAAAGCCAAGCCACATCAAACCCGACTATCCATTGCTAAAGAAAGAGAAAAAAAAAAGTATCCAAAAAGGGCAATGAAGGCCACATGGGATGAAACCGACACAAGTGGAGAAGAAGGAGACTCCACCGATAGTGAAGCTTCAAATTAATGCCTCATGACATAAGGTAATGAGGTAACTTATTTTTCTAATAGTGATAATGATAGTGATGATGATACTCTCACAAATGATGAGCTTCGAGAAGCTCTTGAGAGTACACTAAATGTAATCAAAGGGATTAAATTGAAAAACGAGTCATTTGAAAAAGAAATATTCTATTAAAACAAAAGGTTGAGAACTTAACCAAAATCATAACTAAATTCACTCAAGGAGAGAAAAATTTAGACACGATTCTTGGAACAAAATACACCTTCAAAAAGGAAGGTTTAAGCTTCAATCCTAATGACATCAAGTTTGTCCACAAAAACAGTTTTGAAAAAACCTCACAACCTAAAAATATAAACTGTGATTTCTGTGGTAAAAATGGACATAAAATTCAATTTTGTGCTCTTAGATTAAAAAACATTAAACCTACCAAAAAGGTATGTATTAAGAATGGTGATCCTCCACCCAAAATTGCCAAAGTCCCTAGACCTACCAAAAGATGACAATCTAAGAGAAAAGTTGTCAAGAGACCGCCTGCACTAAACCTGTGTAGATATGGTGGCTCCTATATGCATAATATTGATTTTTATGCTAACAAATATGAGATGAGTACCTAGATACTATGCATATGAGAAGGACCCAATATGAGATGGGTACCTAGATACTATACAAATGATTATTTTACAGGTAGAAACCAACAGCAAAGATGGCTAAAGAACATGAAGGGCAAAGCCAAGCTTTTCGTATATTAAACATCCCAAACCTAACAACTTGTCATAAGAAGTGACAACCTATAGGTAATTCGGTAACTTTTGGCATGAACACTTTAGGTAATATCTCATCATTTATCTCTCTGAATGAGAATAACCTGCCTATTTAAGTGTCGACACCTATGCCTATATATGCTATGTTTTGAAAGTTTGTGTCGACTCCTATGATTTTGTGTCGACTCAATCAGCTATAAATGTCGACCCATTCAAGCAAAAGTTGACACTCATGCATATCTTAACCCCTTGAGGAGAGAGAAAACCTACACTAGTTTAGTGTCGACACCTCTTGCAAAACGTGTCGACACCTCATGCGAGTCTCAGACTATGTGTCGACCCATAAACCTTAATGAGTCAACCCCTTTCAGAGCAAGTGTCGACCCATTTGCTATTCTTTTGCATATCACATAGATTTCATGCTATCTTGGTATCATTCCTATCTTATCACTCACACATCTTTATTGCATATTTCAAGTTTGTGAGTATGTATGCTTGTGCTACATAATTAAGTATGTTTAACTTTTTTTTTTGATAAAATCCTTTTATTATAGCCTAGAGTTTTCAATCAAGTTGATAACATTAATTATGAATGAGAACTTATGATTGATTTCATAATTGATATCATATTCTATTTTTTCTCATAAAATTTAAAGTGCAAGATGGTCTTATGATGGAGATTATTCGTGGTTGACCCGATTTGCTTTAGTGATTTTCCAAATATGATTCCAAAGATCTTAATCTTGATTTTGACACAATCATATGTAATACATACCTTACTTGACAAATGGGGAGATCCCTAAATTTCGAATGCATGCTTGACCGCTTTAAGAAGATAAATAAACTTGATTGTTCTTATTTTAAACTTCCTGTTATTTGAAAGTAGAACCAAATCCTTAATATTGACATACATAATTCTAGCCACCCTTCTAGATATAAAAATGCTTAAAATGTCCAAATTGGACTTTGCTTTCTTATTAAATATATTATGCTTATCCTCATGCTCATTTTGATATCACATTCAGGAGGAGATAATCTGTTAAAGAAAGATATAAATTTATGCTTAACCTGAAAAGAATTTTTTTTAGGCTTTCCTCTTCATGACAATCATGTTTTTAACAAGATAATTTTGAAATTCTTTACTATATATGCTTTTCATATATTCAAGGATAGGACATTGTGAAAATATTTGTGCCAGATGGTAAATTATTTTTGCAAGGGGGAGAAAATATGATCAAACATTTTAACTTGTGATAGAAGATACATTGTCTCGCAGCCCTCTTCAAGAAAAAGGAAAAGTAAACTTTTCCAAATTAGACTTTGCTTGCTTTTCAAACTGACCTTGGTTGCTTATCGATGCTTATCTTTATGGCAATTAGAGGGAGAACACTTCTTTATGATCTTGATCAAAATATATGTAAAAGAGAGAGATAATTTCAAAAAGAGGATAGAAAATATTTCATGTTTTCACAAAAAAAAAAAAAGGAAAATGTTGCTTTCTGCTAAAACCCTTTTCACAAAGGGGGAGAATGCTTTCTCACCAATTCAATGGTCTTCATATATATTTTATCTTGTGCTTTAAATTATTATTTCCTTTTTCTTCTTACCATGACAAAGGGGGAGAATTATTGATTGATTTGTATGTCTAAATATTTGACATGTCTAAAGGGAGAAGTAGTGATTAATTTTAATTTGCATACTTGAGGGCGAGAAGGTTGCTTTGCACCTCTTCTAGCTGCAAATTTGGACAAAAGTCCAAAATTGACTTTGCTTGCTTGTTGAAATAGGTTTTTCATGCCCTTGCATATCTTTCAACATTTAATTGGTATCATAGAGCTTACATTTCCAAATCTATTTTGCATTTGCAAATCAATTGTTGTCATAGTCAAAAAGGGTAAGATTGTTAACCTAAAGGTTTTTTCAATCAAACTCTAATTTGATTTTGACAACAATAACCAATTGATTTGATCTTTTGGGATGTTAGCTTTATTGATTTGACCATCAATAAGTTTGTGCATTTGGTTTTGACATATAGCAAATTGATTTGATTACTCTAATGGCTTGTTTGTTTTGGGAAAACATTTTCAAGTTAAATCTAATACCTTAGAACCTCAGTGAAAAGTCAAGAGAAGAATGGATCGGATTTTTATATTGGAGCATAGAAGCTTTGAAGATTGTCTAAGGGGAGATCAAGATTCAAGCTCAAGAATATTCAAAAATTCAAATGAAGACTTTGAAGATTGATGGAGCTCTTCATAATGATAGTTCCAATGAGAAGGAATGCATGAAAGCAACAATGTATTAGTTGATTGATGCATATTATGATACTTTGAAAGCACCTGAAAGTGGAAGAGAAAAGGATGCTCAGTTCACGAGTCAAAAGATCCAAGAAAGCCAAGCAGCAAGGAATGAGTTGACACAATGGATCAATGAGTCGACATCTTAGCATGAAGTCAAGGATGAGTCGACACCAATGGTATATGAGTCAACACAAGGGAACCTTCCCTCACATCTTTAGCTTCAGAAGGTTTGAGTCGACACCCTCAACAAATGAGTTGACACCTTCCAAGGTTCAGAAGCCACCAACTCTATATGAGTCGACACCAGAAGAGCCTACTAAGCATCAGTGAGATGAGTCGACACCAAGGAGACCACGAGTTGACACCAAGAACATTCCATTTTCAGAAGATCTAAAAGTGTCGACACCTAAGATTGTTGAGTCGACACCGGCAATGAAGATCTCAGATCCAGGTCCATGCGAGTTGACACCTCAGAAGTATGAATCGACCCCAGCTAGCCTTAGATCGATGTTTGTTGACATCTAGGTGATTTGCGTCGACACCCGCGCTCAGAATTCAAAATCCCAAAGCTCGAACGTTTGGATTTTTAAGCATTAAATGCTCCGAACAACTAGTAGATCTTCGCCAACGGCTCTATTCTTTCATCAGCTATTTAAGGAGTAAAGATTGAAATTCAAAGTGTTGGATACATTAATTCTCAATCATTCTCTCACTAAAAACAAGAGCATCAACTTCATATTCATTATTGCTCTATTTTCATCCACTATATGTAACTCTCTAAAGCCGAAGGCTTTAATTTTCTATTCTCTCATTTATTGTATATCTTTTAGTAGAGAGAAAGAGAGATCATTGTAGTGAGCTATTCATTGTAAATCATCTCACAAAAGAGAAACAAACCGTAACTGGTGGTTCTTTGATAAAGAGCCAGGTTTCTACAAGTTACTGATGCAACAAACCCACAAGAGCCAGGTTTCGATTCACCTACTCAAGTAATCTGACTGAGGTTTCGCTTCACTCACTGAAGAAGAATAGGTTACGCTTTTCCTGTAAAGAGGAATATGCTTTGATTTGCCTATAAAAATATTAGGTTACAACTTGCCTACAAAGAGGTCGTGTACTGTAATTTCGATTCACCGAAAGAATTTGATAGTGAATTCCCAAGAGACTTTGGGCAGTGAATGTAGGTCAAGCTTACACCGAACCATTATAAATTTTTGTGTGTCTCTCTATCCTTTAACTCCTTACTTTTTGGCATTTACATTTTCAACACTTTTATTTATTATTTCATCTACATATATATTATTTGTTTAAAGTGTTAGAAAAAGTTTTTAAAAGCATTTGAGTTTGCCTATCATCCCATTCCCTCCCCACCCCTCCCCCTTCTTTGGGTTGATCTTTATGGGCCAACATCTATCATTCGCTATGAACTGTTGTTCGGTTAAAAGTCCTTGTTCACCCAGGAGTGACAATTACTCCCTTAGAAGAAATCTCTCCGCGAAGTGTCTTACCATCCAGACGTCACTTAAATACCATGATTCCATAAAATAGTATATGGACAACGCGTGCTCCAAACATTTGACGGGAGATAAATCCTTGTTGACTTTTTTTGAGGAGCATGTTGGTGGCAATGTCACTTTTAGAGATGGGGACAAGGGAAGAATCATCGAAAATGCCATCATCGCATCTCTGAATCTCCCCGAATTGAAAGATGTGTTGTACGTTGAGGGATTAAAGGAAAACATTTTGAGTATTGGTCAATTTTGTGACAATTCCTTTAATGTCCACTTCACGCATGATGAATGCACCATACTCGATCCCTCAGGTGCATGCATTGTCAAACGATCAAGATCCTGTAACAATTGTTATTGCATCAAATCTGATGCATCTAATGTGTGCTATAAATCCCTCTTTAATGAAGTTGATATGTGGCATCAATGTTTGGGTCACATCAACTTCCCTGAGCTAAACAAGATCACAAGTAAAGGGCTTATGAAAGGGATTCCCATGATTAGTAGTGGAAAAGTCTTAGTATATGGAGACTGTCAAATCAGAAAACAAATATGTTTTCCTCACAAGTGCATAAATCTCTGCTCAACGACTCGACCTCTCGAGTTGATCCATATGGGTCTCATGGGACCCACTAACACAGAGATTCTTGGCGCAAAACGATATATCTTGGTCATGGTTGATGATTACTTAAGATGTTATTTGGTTGGTTTCCTTAGAGAAAAATCTGATGCGTATGGTTGCTTTTACACCATATGTCAAAGGATTCAAACTCAGAAAGGTTGTTCCATCTCTCGCATCCGGAGTGACCAAAGAAGAGAATTTGAAAACACCGATGTAGAAGTATACTACAATGAGCATGGTATTAAGCATGAATTCTCCCCTCGTCGCACACCTCAACAAAATGGGGTGGTTGAAAGATAAAATTAGACTATTCAAGAAATGATGAGAGTCATGCTACATGCCAAGAAAGTTCCTTGACACTTCTAGGCTGAAGCTGTTAATACCGCTTACTATACGATCAATCATGTATATCTCAGACAAGAAAACTCCCATAATACCTTATGAAATATGGAACGGAAAGAAGCCAAATGTTAAATATTTCAATGTTTTTGGGAGCAAGTGCTACGTCCTTCGTGACAGTGAATCCATTGGAAAGTTCAATTCCAAAAGTGATGAGGGAATATTCTTGGGGGATTCTACAACAAGTAGAGCTTACCGCGTATATAACTTGTGCACCTTGTCTCTCATTGAGTCCACAAACATCATCGTAGCTAACTCCACTTTTGAGGAATCGTCGTCATTGGAAGACCACTCGCTATGGGATGGTGTTGGCATTGATAATGTCACCTCACTAAGTAAAAATTCCGACTTCACAGACAAATTGGACATGTCTATTGAAAAATTAGCTGAACATGAGGGAAATGAACTGGCTACAGTTCGTCGAGTGGAAGGGTCTACTTCACAACATCAAATTGTGTTCCCTCAAATTGAGGTCCCCGTCTCCTCCACTTCGTCATATCCTCCTCCCATGATGTCCACATCAAGACTTTAACTTCATCTTTTTGTCGAACAAATTATTAGGAATCCCAAAGATGGAAGCCTTACTCAGAGGAAAACTCACTCAGAAAATGAAGTCACCTACGTGTGCTACACTTCCTCTCTCGAACCTAAGAATATTAAAGAGGCCTTATGCGATGAACACTGGGTCCTCGCCATGTATGAGGAGTTACAACAATTTGCACGAAATGACGTATGGTACCTCGTTCCCAGATCGTCTAATTCCAATGTAATTAAAACAAAATGGGTCTTTAAAAATAAACGCGATGAACATGGCACAATCGTAAGAAATAAGGGTAGACTAGTGGCGCAAAGATATTCCCAAATTGAGGGAATAGACTTTGATGAAACCTTTGCGCCTGTTGTTCGTTTTGAATCCATCTGTATACTCTTAGCTCTTACTTGCAGTCTCCAGTTCATTTTATACCAAATGGACGTAAAAAGTTCCTTCCTAAATAGTAATATTAAGGAAGAAGTATACGTAGAACAACCTCGTGGGTTTGAAGATCCACACCATCCTAATTATGTCTTTCGGCTGCGAAAGGCCCCTATATGGGCTAAAGAAAGCCCCACGAGCATGGTATGGGAGACTTAGCGATCATCTCTTCAATTCTGGATTCATCCGTGGAGAAGCTGATCGTACTTTGTTCACCAAGAAAATTGAGAATAATTTACTTGTTGCTCAAATCTACATTGATAACATTGTTTTCGGATCAACATCTGATGATCTTTCGTTTCTTTTCGATGCTCAATTGAGTCATTTATTCCAAATGAGTCTTATCGGAGAGTTTAATTACTTCTTAGGACAGCATGTTCAACAACTATCCAATGGGATTTTTATTTCACAGTCGTCTTATTCCCTTGACATTCTCAAGAAGTTTGGTCTTAAGTTGGCTAAACTAACATGCACCCATATGTGTACAAGTATCAAACATGATAAAGATTACGGTGGAATAGATGTTGATCATATTCTCTATCGTAGAATGATTGGGAGTCTTCTGTATCTCACAGCAAGCCGCCCTGATCTATCCTTCAATGTTGGGATATGTGCTCGATTTCAAGCATCTCCCAAGAAGTCACATCTTAGTGCAGTCAAGCCCATAATTAGATACGTAAAGGGGAATTCTGGTATTGGGCTCTAGTATCCTCATGATACCACTTCCAACATTGATGCCTATTCGGATGCCGACTGGGCCAGTAATGTCGATGATTGAAAAGTACCTCAAGTGGGTGTTTCTACCTAGAAAACTGTCTGGTAGAATGGCATAGTAAAAAGCAAAATTATGTCTCCACCACAGAAGCTAAATATATCACGACTTGGAGTTATTGCACTCAAATTCTCTGGTTGAGACAAATGCTACATGATTATGGACTAACACAAGATATCAAGACTGTATATTGCGATAACACCAGTGCCATTGGCATTTAAAAAAATCCAGTTCAACACTACCGGACCAAGCATATTGATATCCATCATCACGTCACTCGGGACCTAGTTGAAGATGGAATTGTCTCCATGTACTTCATTCCAACCCTTAACTAAAAGGAAAACATCTTTACCAAGCCTCTAGACTTTTCTCGTTTTGAGTCTCTTAGGATGTCTATAGGGTTAGTATCCATCTCCTATCATGAAGTCTCCATACCATAATGGTTCCTCAAGTGTCGTATATTCTTATGTACTATCTTAAGAGGTTATGAGAGCATTCATATATGTTTATATATATATATATGTATATATATATATCATGCGTTATCTATCTTACCTTCTTGAATAACTGTGTGCTTGACTTGAACATTTTTAAGCATAAAGGAGATACTAGTTAACTGTCACTTTCATACGGGAAAATTTCTTAATGAATTATCATAAAGTTTGATATATCCTTTGTTTATACAATTTTTCTTTCGTCCGTACTTTGTGTTGTGTGTCACACTAATCTATCTATCGACACACATTCATTGGGAGCTTATTGCTTATAAGACACGTGTTGGTTTATCCCTAATCATTGTGCTATGACTATCTAGTCCTTGACTTAGATTGACTTTCATTTGTGGTGTACCTATGGATGCTTTCCCTCATCTTGTTCCACATTCCAATGACCGCGTATTTACAGGTGTAAGTCTTGTCTTTGTGTAAGTTACCGCATACATTCGGTGTAAGTCGTCATTCATCCGTTCTTTTTCTTTTGGCAATAAACAAAATCATCACTGTCTATACCCATCTTGTGTTTGACAAATATCAAAAATTGATTATGTCCTTACATGGGTTTTACTATGGACTAGAGTCTACATGTGTAACTCTTAGAAAACAAGATTGAAATTTGTGCTTATGTCTCAAGGTCAAAATATTTTGGTTTGACTTCTAAGATCGAGTGGATGCTTCATCTTAGAATGATAGTTTTTTAATAATTCCGTCTTGTGCTCTGTTTGTCAAGCACCTAGCTCCCATGCACCGAGTTCGTTATTCTCTCTTGATAGAGAGTTTATAGCGACCACTCACACTTTAATCTGTAATAACCGGATCCTTTTAATTAATAATTTCTTTAAATCAAAAGAAAATTTGGTTATTGGTTTTAACCTCGGATAATTTTTTTTTCGGATATCCTACTTTATTTTTGGAAATTTCGGTAAAAATTTAAAATTTTCCTTTAACAGAAAATAAAATTTTATATACATATTTATTTATCTCAATTATCTAGAATCTCCTTCAAAAAAAGAATAAAACAATAAAATAAAATATGATAAAGCCTTGCCAAACAGCCCGTTCGGCCAAACACACACACGAAATAGACACGAGGGAGAGAAAGAGAGAAAGCGCGAGAGAAAGGGGGGACCAGTCGGAGATGATGATCGGAGAAGGGAAGGGAGGTGCCGTCAAGCACCATCGGCCACCGTCACTCCACCTCCAGAGCCAACCGCAGTCGGCGATGCAAGTAAACAGAACCGGAGCTCCGAAAAACAAAGCGGCGCGACTTCAGAGCTTTGACAGTCGATTTCTCTTCATTTCGGTTTGATTTCTTTGATTTTTTCTTCACAGAGGTAGGATTCTAGACCTCTTAAACCTCTCTTATGGATTGTATTATTTTTGAGGTTTTAATGATCAACCAAAACCTAGGGTTTCCGCAGACCCGATAGGACTGAAAATTGTGTTTTTATTCTTTCTTGCTTAAAACATGCTTTTAGTTGATAGATCTTACTATAAAAGCAC
>JAULLD010441408.1:0-10159 GCA_035668095.1 Sarracenia minor
GTGTGATTTTTATGAAAAAATTAAAAGTATTTTGAGATATTATGGGAAAAAAACCTTAAGAAACTTTTCGTAAAGTTTCTAGAACTTCGAAACCGAAGGAGACCACCTTGCGACCTTATCGCATATGTCCCAGACGCGTTACAACTATCTCGGGGTGTGAACATCGAATCCGATCGAGGCCTTTTTCTTGCTCTTGCTTTCTTCTCACACAAAAACTCTCACAATTGCAGAAAATTATGCAAAGGAGAGAGAGAGAGAGAGAGAGAGAGAGAGAAAGAAAGAGAGAGAGAGTGAGAGAGAGAGAATCTTGTGTTATCAAAATAGGAAGAGATATATCTCATATATATTTTTTCTTCCTTAATTCTCGTCATATATCTTATCCTACTATGCATATACCTTGGATAAGATTTTACAACTAAAATTAAATTCTAACTCTCCCACCTAGGGTCGGCCACCTAGGGAATATTCCCTAGGTGTGCGAAATTCCAAAACCACTCCAAAAAATTTAATTTAATTCTCGAATGTCTCCGGCGGAAAAATCGATATTCAAGTTAAATTAAATAATCTTCGAAACCAGTAAGAAATTATTCCATGCATATAACGAGCTACGTGAGGGATCACAAGGAAGTGTAGGACTTGGGCTAATCGTACGGGAAATCTGGATATTCCTAACTCTATCCCTGAGTTAGATCATTTCCAGTACGAATCAGAACTTACTCCATTAAAGGTCCTGATTGAACTCCCGACCTTAACTCGAATTATGTCTCGAGCATCCAATTATCAAATGCACCGAGGTCTCCCCACATTTAAGATATGGATTCCAGATAATTGAATTAGGTTACAAACAACTCGGTTGAATTAACCTCTTATCCTTGCAATCACGCCACTTAACTTATTGAGTAAACCGGATCAAATGATCCATTGACCAGATTTGGCATAATCAAACTTATAAGAATAGAACACGAGGGGGAACTCCTCAACCTGAATCGGATGTGGTTTTAGTAAGTTGATTATCAACCATCAGACAAATAACAACAGTACCCAACTCATTGGTATTGTTGATCTCGTGGTTGAAATCTCAACCATTGACAACTCAAAATACTGAAGATTAAATGAACATGATCAATTAATCACTTCGAGATTAAGAGCTTGTGCAATACATAATAATACAGGATGCAGATCAATTTATATAGTCAATATAGAATTGATCATCATATTGATCATGCTCAATATACTCCAAGTGTACTAACACATCGAGCTCGAATAATGAATTCCCAAAACCCGAATTCGACCCGTTCGACCTAGCCAAGACTAGATAGTATAACGATGTGTTACAATCGTACCAAAGGATTTTCAGGGTCCATTGCGCTTGTGAGGCCACCTGTATATTCTGTCAGAACTATTGACCCGATCTTTCGCGTTTCATGCATGGATTCTAATACTTGACAGATTATATGGACTTTGCATTCATTCATCATAAGTACAATAAATATGAAACCATAAATGTAATAACCTCTCGAATTTTTCTCATTAATATATCAGGGATCAAAGATAAAATACATAAAATCATGACTTTTGGTATACAATCCCAACAATCTCCCACTTATACTCAAAGCCATGCAGGAATACATCTGACAACTAACCCTTCTGCCTCATTAAAACGATCCACTAGGTTATCCACAGATGTAATCATGAAAACCACAACTTCTCCACATTACATAGTCTCCCGGACGAGACAACACTTCCTCTCAATGTGCTTTCCCGAAGAAAACACATAACCAGAGGTGGACCTTCTCGAACACCTATCAGCCTGGAAATCAGAGTCTGTATACCATAGGGTATAAGACTATCAGCCTGGTACACCAACATATACTCTCTAATCCTTTTCCAAGTACTTGAGTAAATTCTTGACCATAGTCTAATGCTCTTCCCCTGGATTATATTGATATCAACTTATCATGCTAACGACATAACGGATATCAGGTCTAATATAGAGCATGGCATACATGAGAATTCCCACTGCTGAAGCATAAAGAATACCTTTCATCCTCTCCATCTCCTGAGGTGTCTTAGCATATTGATCTCTAGATAGAGTAATTCCATGTCTGAAAGGAAGAGAATCCTTTCTTGGAATATTCCTTGCCAAATCGAGTAATAATCAAGTCAATACAACGGGCTTGAAATAAGCCCAACACCCTTTGTGATTGATCTCACATGAGCATGATCCCAAGGATTTGGCCCGCTTCCCATAAGTCCTTCATGTCAAATTGACTTGATAACCATACCTTCACTGAAGATAACAACCCCACATTATTTCCGGCTAGGAGAATGTTATCAACATATATGACTAGAAACACTACCTTGTTTCCATCACGCTTCCAGTACACATAATACTCGATAAGACACTGATCAATGCTAAAACTTTTAATCGCCTGGTCAAATCAAGTGTTCCAAGACCTTGATGCTTGCTTAAGTCCATAAATCGATCTATTGAGCTTGCACAACATGTGCTCCTAGCCCTTTGCTATGAACTCCTATGGTTGCATCACATAAATGCTCTCGTCAAGACTTCTATTAAAGTATGTCATCTTGAGATCCATTTGCCAAATCTCATAATCGACATATGCATCAATGGATAAGAGAATCCAAATGGATTTAAGCATGGCCACCTGCGAATAGGTTTTCTCATAATTGAACCCTTCTTTCCGAGTAAACCCCATCGCAACAAGCCTAGCCTTGAAGGTTTCCACCTTTCTGTCCATTCCTCTCTTTTTCTTGTAGATCCATTTACACCTGATGGGTTTTATTCCATCTAATGATTATACAAGCTAGCAGACCTGATTAGAGTACATAGACTCTATCTCAGATTTCATAATTTTTTTCCCATAAATCCACATCCTTGTCTTAAAGTGCTTCATTGTAATTTCGAGGTTCAGTATCATGTTCTTCTGGGATCTTATCGTAAGACTCTCCCAAGAACATGAACCTTCTGGGTTGGTGAGCAACCCTCCCACTACGACGAAGCCCCTCTGTGTACTCACGATAGGTGGTATTTCATTCTGTTCATTAGGTATACTTTTTGGCTGTAGCAAATTTTTATTCCTAACATCTTCAAGAACAATTTGTGATCTAAATTTGTGGTTTATTACATAATCATCTTCTAAGAATCTCGTATTTATGGAAACAAATACTCTCTGACTCTTAGGATTATAGAATAAACCAGCCTTTGTTTCTTTTTGGGATATCCTACAAAAAAATAGACTTCCATTTTTTGTTACACCATACTTACATCTCCCACCAACACATTTGTTGGGCAATCCTATAATCGGAAATGTTTAAGACTTGGCTTATGCCCAGTCCACAATTCTAAAAGTGTACCGGGAACTATCTTAGTAGGTACTGAATTAAGAATATACACCGTTGTTTTTAATGAAAATTCCCAAAACAAATGTGGTAATTCCGAATAAATCATTGCGAACCTTACCATCTTCATAAGGGACTTATTCCTCCTTTCTGCTACACCTATCTGCTGAGGCATCCATGATACAGACAACTGGGATGTAATCCCATTATCTGATGAGTAGTCCCTAAACTTCTCAAGAAGATACTCACCACCACGATTTAGTACTAGAAAAAGGCTTTTTTGTGATGGTATAATGTCATCACAAAAAGTAAAAATGCCGTCGTAAAAGGTATTTATGATGGCTTTGCGACGGAAAATGGGGGGCGGCAACAGGTTGGACAGCAAAAGGGCTTTAGCGATGGCACGAATTCGTCATTAATGTTTGCGATGGCAAATCCTATCTTTTGCGATGACAAATCACCGATGCAAATGCATGCAAAGACGACTATAAATGAACTATTACGACGGCAATAGTGCCATCGTAAATACTTTAGCGACGGTAACAACGCCGTCGCAAATACTTTGGCGACAACAATGATTTACTATTTACTACGGAAATCATGCCGCCGTAAATACTTTAGTGATGGTAATGATTTACTATTTACTATGGCAATGATGCCGTTGCAAATACTTTAGTGACGGAAATGATTTATTATTTACTACAGCAATCATGCTGTCAGAAATACATTAGCGACGGTTAGTGATCTTTCACAAATACTTTTACGATGATATTAATTCCATTGTTATTTTATTTGCGACGGTACTGTAGCCGTCGTAAAAAATATGAAATTTTATCAATATTCATTTATTTTTTATAACAAAATACCAATAGCATCCATATTCATTCCAATTAATTTTTGTAACAAAAAAATCAATTAATTCATTCAAACAAAGTGATCATATCAACCATTCATTCACAACTAAATATTAAAAAATACAAATTTAATAAGTATAAACCAAAATGAATTAACAAGTGCACAAAAGTACTTTCAAGACAACTGTTGAGTTTAAATCCAAAAGCACAATTCTAAATAATTTATGGTCGAATAATTAATCTAGAAACCACAAACTCCGTGTATTGAGGAACAACTCCATTATATTAGCCGTTGTAGTCCATCATTACTTAGTCTTTCTTAGTCTCAAACACCTGAAAAATAATTAAAAATAATTAAAATTACTTTGCAACATAATAATTATATAATGAACATAATATAAACAAGCAATGGAGCCTGATCTCCAGAACAAACTAATATCCGAGTCAAGAGGAATCTCCTAAAAACCTTCATAAATAATCAACTAATTTATTACTTGCGGTCTAAGTGTAGACGCTTGCACATAGTCCATCGGGGGGAAAATCTAAATACCAAATGAATAAACAACTACACAATCAAACAATATGCCTAGACTAGAAAGAACAAAAATGCATTGAACCAAGAAGACAAAAGAAGGAAGGGGTTTCTAGTGCATAAACTGTGATATCCTGGTATCCCACATCAAAAAGGGAGAGGGAATTCCATGGCTATAAAAGAAAAATCATAGACCCTTACATTCAACTAGGCTTTTTCCCAGGTGGTTAAGTGTACTTGAGCGGGAGAAATTCTGAGATGGGGGATCCCTTGGGAAGAACAAAACCGTGAGCGCTTTGCCTAAAGCGGACAATATCATTGCCATGTGAAGGATCAGGGTTTTATAAATGGTATCAGAGACGACTTTCCTCACCTCCGTGTGTGGGCCCCTGGTGTCTCGCGTGACATGTGGGCGGGCTACCAAGTGGGCAGGTTTAAAAAATTGGACTGGCAGGCTACCGGGGCTGGTAGGCTACTGCATGGGGACGTGCAGCCATAAGGGGGTAGATTGTGATATCCTGGTATCCCACATCGAAAAGGTAGAGGGAGTTACTGGGCTATAAAAGAAAAACCATGGACCATTACATTCAACGATGCCTTTTCCCAGGTGGTCGAAACCCCAGCAGAACTCCGCGATTAAGCATGCTTAAGCGGGAGCAATTCTGGGATGGGTGACCCCCTGGGAAGAACAAAATCGTAAGGGGTTTGCCCAAAGCGGACAATATCATTGTCATGTGAAGGGTTGGGTGATACATCCACTCCATTCTATTAGAGGATTGTTAGGTGCTAACATTAGTTCTCTAGTTAGAAAAAGAGTTTAAAATACTTTAAGTTTGTCAAACAACTTATTCACCCCTCCTCTAGGTTGCACATTTCAGGGTAACAAAATGGTTTTTGGGAAAAAAGGGTTACTTTGACTAGATTGACGTCGAATTAAACTTTTACCATTGAATCCAACCTTTGACCGAACATGTGATTCGACGTTGAGCCAGAATCTTTTTAAAAAACTTATAAGTTTGAACAAAACTCTCTTGAGGCATGCTTATTTTGGTACTGAGCTATGATTTCCACATTTCTTAGATAGGGCTAGTTATCCTCTAATTTATTTATGATATGGGTGGTGTTGATCCGAAACGTACATACTTAGTTCTTATTGCATCAATTGGTTTGTAGGAGCTTAATTGGACATGCTTATTTGTTCAGTTATCCTTGTTATGTTTTGTTGTATCATTCTTATCACTTGGCCTTGCTATGTGATTTTAGTAGTATGTGGAGTTGGGTGGTGGGTTTGGGATACCATTGGTTGTTGTGGGGAGCTTAGAGTTGATGGGAGGTTATCATCATGTTGGATTCTATGACTTTACACTTTGTGGTTGATCGGTTGGTGGTATAAAAGTATGCATGGTTACTTCAGATGCCCTACCCTTTGACTCGATGATAAAAATGTGAAATTTATGGTATTAATGTCGACTCTTATTTGGACCTCTCTATGATTCTCTTAGCCATCTTCGATAGTTGGGTGCGTGTGTTGGTGTGGAGGTTGGAGATGTTGGTGTGGATTGGTTACCTTAACACTAGAAGTGTCTAGTGGGATGTTTCATGGGAGGGGTTATGCATGTTATACCTTTCCCTTATCCCGTTTACAAACATGTTTAGACTTATTAATTAAGCTGCTTTCTTTATTTATGGTAATGCGATAAATACTTGCTTTTAGCCAACAATGTGTTTACTTTCTTTCAATTAATTGTATTTACATATTGCATACCATCCTCATAAATGATGTTTAGTTCTTGCGTGGCTTGTTTTCTACGATCCTTGGGCTCACGTTGTCTTTGACAACAGGGAAGTGATTTAGTAAAGGCATCGCGGAGTGACGATAAAGGCTTTGGAAGACCTTGATGATGTTTAGTTGGTGTTTTCGCCACATTTTGAGACTTATGCACATGTTATACTCTGTTTCTACACTTAGTATATTTTTGGGAAAAGTTGTAATATTAAGTTCCAAAGTTTGTAGCTTTTAACTTTAAGCTTATTTTCGGGCGTTGGAGTCTCAGATTTTATGTTTATCAGTCTTATTTAGTTTATCTATTGTTTGTAGTGAGGCCTTTGTGCTGAGTGGATGTTTGTGTTGCCGTTTGGTTGATTTTCTCGTTTGCTTAGAAAGCAAGAAATTTAAGTATTTTTCAACGTCAGAAAAACTGTTTTAAACTTTTAACTTAGACATTTCATATTGTAAACTTTTCTATATACTTTCTCATCTTACTTAAGCTTATATATTGTTGTTTGATGCAAAATAAAATGAGTTTTGGGGCTAAAAGTTAGTGCAGTAACAGTGTAAAAAAGTCATTTTTGAGCAGACACCACTCGAGCGGTGCCAAGTTCGCTCGAGCGGACCCCTATTTTCCTGATGTATGAAAATTGTTCCATTTTTATCAAAGTTTTGGGGTATATTTGCTCACACTTGGGGCCTCTTTTGATCTTATCTCTTGTACTACTTGTAAACTAAAATGGCCCTTTTTGACTAAGTTTTGTATGGTTAATGCATGGATTAAAATGAAACCTTTTTATAATCTTAACTTATTTTTGGTTTTTGGTTTATCTTTCGGCTTTAAGCTTCGTTTATTAGATGCTTTCGAGTACGTCGGGTTTGGGGCGTTACAATCATAGGTCCCACCCCCAAAATTTTTAGACTTAAAATCATAAAAAGACTTTGGCTTTCACTTTGCGCTCGACCGCCCGTTAGGCATTTGACATGCTCTCGAGCACTCCTGAAATGTCTCAAAGTTATCAAAACAACTGGGCATCTCGATCACTTTGCATTCGATAGGGTTTACTATCCGTTCATAGGCTGCTCTAACGTTACTACATTTTACGTCCCATTCCTTGGACTTGACGAGAGTCTCGATTGCTTGGCATGATAGGGTTCACGATCCGCATGCCAACCACCGAAAGAGATGATGATTCAAAGTAATCAGAGATGCTAAGCCAAGTTAAGGAATCAACGTTCAATACTGAACCCAAGGTTTCAAATGGTAGTTCTTTTTTGGTGAAATCAGCTTAGAAGCCCAGGGAATCGTTAGAGTCTGATAGGCAAGAGGAGTTAACCTTTGGTACTGCCATCGAGAATTCAAAAGGTAAGACCAAAGGGGCAACAACTACAGGCACCGAGAATTCAAAATATAGCACAAAAGGGGCACTAATAGCTAGAAGGGCAGAAGGTTTGATGGAAATGGAGTTTCCAAAACTACGATCAAGGATATCATTGGAGGTTCTGGGAGATGTATAACTAATATCAAAAGAAGAACCATTGATGATGAGAGGGAAATGAACTAGTTACAATATGATGAGGAGTCTAGGCCTAAGAACTTAGAAGACAACTTACCAATAATGCTATGCAAGTCAAGTGGTAGGAAAAAGAAGGAAAGCATCATGGACATGGGATTGTTTAACTTACAATGTTAAAAATGTAGCTTCAAGAGGAAGAAGAAGAAGTATAGTATGGAAAAAAAGCAAGCAAGGTGATCAACAATCCTTAAGTAATCAGGATATAGCCAATAGAAATAAGACCATTTTGAAGGAGGCCCAAATGACTATAGAAATTAATAAGCAGATAGGTATAAATTTCTAAGGGAAAGAGGAGGAGGCTTTGAAGAAAATTATGCTAATGAGGAAGCAGATGAACTCCTATTTTTGGGGGTGGTTCAAGCCCGATCTGTGTTTCACATTCTATCATGGAATGTGAGGGGACTAGGCAGGATGGAAAAGAGAAGAGTGCTCAGAAGGGTGGTAAAAAGTTGGCAAATTCAACTTCTAATGATCTAAGAAACTAAATGGATAGAGGTAGACCCGACCAAGATTAGGTCCATTTGGGGTAGGGGGATTACCAATAGGTGGATTTTAAGGCAGTTGGTAGGTCTGGTGGCTTGCTTTGCATATGGAACAAGGAATTCTTTAACCTACAGCAAAATTACATTGATCAAAATTTCATTGTTATGCAAGGAATAATCATGGGGGTTTTTTATTGTGTGTTAGCAAATGTGTATGCACCATGCATTGAACCATAGAGGCTACTACTCTGGTAGGCCTTGAAAACTATAAAATCTTCTATGCCTATCCCATGGTGCGTAGGTGAGGATGTCAATGAAATTAAGGCTACAAGCGAGAGAACTGGCTGTGTGAGGGTATGCAGAGGCATGAAGGAATTTTACAAGTGGATTGATAAATTACACCTAATAGATCTACCTATGCATGGGAGGATATTCACTTGGTCTAATCTTCAATTGGATTCAACTTGAAGCAGAATCGATAGGTTTCTCCTAGTCCTAAATGCAATGTTAAGTTCAAACTCTCTAAATGGGGTTTGCCCAAAGATTTGTCAGAATATTCCCTATCCTCCTTACAGAGGACCGACTGGACTAGGGTCTAAAACCTTTATAATTCATCAATGTGTGGTTGAAGTATAAATCCTTCAAATTACTGGTCAATGATAGTTGCTGCTAAGATTTGGGGTCAGAATAGAAGGGCTTCATTTTGTTTAACAATCTCAAAAGCCTTAAAACTAATATCAGATCATGGAATTCTAAAGTATTTGGTAATGTTGATGACACCTTAAAGATTGTGACAGAAGAGACTAATAGATTAGACATGCTTGAGGAGGATAGCCACTTGCAGCTTACTCAGAAGAAAGAAAGAAAGAGCTCATGGCTCCACTATGGAAGCTACACATAAGAGTTGAGGCTATTTAGAAACAAAAGTAAAAAATAAACTGGTTGAAGCTGGGTGGTAGGAACACTACTTTTTTCCACTCTATAGCAAAA
Organism: Sarracenia minor; assembly: GCA_035668095.1. Taxonomy (NCBI): domain Eukaryota; kingdom Viridiplantae; phylum Streptophyta; class Magnoliopsida; order Ericales; family Sarraceniaceae; genus Sarracenia; species Sarracenia minor. The sequence continues at coordinate 9,567 of JAULLD010441408.1, forward strand.
AATAGAGGGAAAAGAAATCACATTGGTTAGATTCTGCTAAATGGGAGGCTCTTGACTTTTCCAAATGAGATAAAGGTAGGGACTGAGGAATACTTTACCAAAATATTCAAGGCGTAAACATCTTCTAGGCCAATATTTAATTGCGAGCTTATCAAGAAGCTGGATGTTATCTCTAGTAGGAAGTTAGAGGATCCCTTTTTAGAAGTGGAGATATTTCCAACACTATGTCAATGTGCAGCAATAAAGCTTCAGGCCCCGACGGATTTAACTTTAGATTATACAAGAAGTTCTGGGCTATCATAAAGGGTAACATAATGAACATCGTGAATGAAATCCATGCAAGAGTCAAATTTCTGAGAAATTTAAATACATCCTTCACAGCTCTTATTCCTAAGGTGGATAGCCCCTAATCCTTTAGTGAGTTTAGATCCATTAGTGTAGTAAGCTCTATCTATAAGCTACTTGCCAAAACTCTTGCTATAGGTTGAAGGAAGTTCTTCACTTGCAAGTGGATGAGAATCAAACAACATTTGTTGCAGGCATGAAGATTTTAAATGGAATTCTTGTAGCGAATAAAGTTCTTAATGATGGGA
>JAULLD010441516.1:0-10156 GCA_035668095.1 Sarracenia minor
CAACATAGGTATCATGAACCACTCACCATATATTAAATGTACAACATGCCAAAAAAGGTCTAGCTTACAAGCTTAACCTTACAAACCCCAAATCTATCCCCAACCCAAACTACCTAGGCCCCTCTACAACACGTAAGCCACAAGGAGCCAAGGAATATCAATATTATAACACATATCAAGCAATCTATAAATCAATTTTCAGGTTCAAGGGATAGGGGATATACATACATGGTGAAATCTCTCTAAAAAAAACAATAAATTTCATACATAAATGAAAGCTACAACTCATACAAGTATCAAACTTCAAGGATTAGTAGGGATCCTACCTCAAGAAGCCAAGAAATCAAAGCTAATCTTTACTTTGGAGCTCCACCCAAAACCCTAGTTCCAAATAAAGGGGGAAAAGCACAAAATCCATGAGAGGAGAGAAGAGGAAAGAGATTTCTAGGGTTTAAGTTGAAGAAACTTACCAAGCAAAGCCTTAGATACTCCAAAATCTCCTCCAAGAACACCCAAAACTGCCAACTTCGAAGCCAGAGTCTCGTAAAGAGAGAGAGAGAGAGAGAGAGAGAGAGAGAGAGAGAGAGAGAGAGAGAAAGGAGAAGTGGAAATGAAATAAACAAGTCTCGGTTGATTTTAAAAATGTCTGATATAGCACTACCGCTCGAGCGAGTTCATGAATGCTCGAGCGGTCACCCCTGAACCAGCCGAAATCAGAAAATCCGAAATTGAGGAATCAAGTCTCATTTCTGGCTCGGACGTCCCCAACTTACACCGAACATCTTGGAATAATATAATAAAGGTTTCCAAGCCACTGGTAATATCGTGGAACCTCGAATTACTTTTCAAAAGTAATCCAATTAAAACTAATTACCTCTATGAAGAAAACTTTGGTTTTAAAAAAAATTTACGTGTTTTTTTAACAAAATAAATTAATTCAATTTGTCCACGATATTACACTGGCGCTATTCGTCCGATGGTTGACAATCATCTGAAGGACACCACGTCCGATATAATACAGGTTGAGGAGTTCCCCCTCGTGTGTTTGCTTATAAGGTCGGTTATGCCAAACCTGTGTAGTGGATCATTTGATCCGGCATATCGATAAGTTAAGCGGGGCAGTTGCGAGGATAAGATGATTTTCGAACCGGATTGTCAGTAACCTAATTCGATTATCGGGAATCCATATCTTATACGTGGGGAGATGGCAGTGCATCTGGTAATTGGAAACTCGAGACATAATTCGAGTTTAGGGTCGGGAATTCAGTCAGGGAATTTATTGGACTAAGTCCTGGCTCGTGCGAGAATGGATCTAACTCGGGGGTTGAGTTAAGGATATCCGGTATTCTCGTACGGTTAGCCCAAGTCCTATACTGCCTCGTGATCCCTCATGTAGCCCTTTTATATGCACAGCTTTTTAGTAGGCTTCGGTTTTTATTTAATTTAAATCGATCGTAGGATTTATTGCCGGGAAGTTCGAGATATTAAATTAAATGTTCGGGGGCATTTTCGGTATTTGGCACGCCTAAGGATTTATTCCTAGGTGGCCGGCCCTTGAGAGGCGTTGTTGCCTAAGTGGTTATGATTAGATATATTTTATATACATCTTAGATATCATAAGATTAGGCAAGGATAATATTAGATAATATTTAGGAGATTAATTCTCCCTGTCTCTCTCCTTTGTCTCTCTCTCATTGGCTAACCCTATATGGGTGTATTTTAATTATATGCTTTTGTATATATGTTACATGCATTTTATGGAGAATATAGAAATATATTTTCCTAAAAATATGTGGGAATATTATGTATATAAATATTAAGATCTAAAAGGGAACCCCATGGATGTGAATTTAATAATAAATTTTATATATGTTAAGTGTATTCTTATGGAGAATATAGGAATATATTTTCCTTAAAAAATACATAGGAATGTATATATAAAATATGGGGAATTAAATATAACCCTAATCCTTATGCCAAAAAAGAAATGTCTTGTTTTTGCAAGACCATGCCGTCGCCCCTATCCTCTCTCTCTCTCTGTCTCTCTCTCTGTCTCTCTCTCTCTCTCAGTTCTTGTGATTTTGCAAGAACATTTTGAGAAAGAAGTGTGTTGAAACCTAAAGTCTTCCCTCGGATCGGCGTCCACCCGCCGGAGTCAAGAATGTGCAAGGGTTATATGTGCGAAGATTACATGGTCGTCTCAACGGTTACGTGGATCACTTTGAGAATTTTCGACAAATCACTAGAGGTATAAGCTTCTGTCCATTCTATGGTTTGCATGTTTTGTTTAGTGAAAAACGAGAACCTAATCGATTTTTTTAAAAACAAAACACGTTTCCGCATCTCTGGACCGTTCGGTTCGAACAGGGACACCACGTCACGTAACGGTTAATTTTTCAAAACAGAAAATCAAACGTCACTGTCTAGACAGAAGCGTAACGTCCGGACATAAACCCAACATACATCATTCAATGCACTGGCTAAACTTCCAGTCAGTTTCAAAACTATACGGATGGGACTTCAACGTCGAGACGAAATACGAATCACTGTCGCCTCGGATAGGTGCGATGCTTTAAAACTCTCCTAGCTGTCTGGACGCACATCGCAATGGTTAACACCGTTCGGACGCTAACCACTTGGTATCCAGATGCCGCGCGCCTATAAAACCTCCACCAGCCACCCATTCCTTGTCACATCTCTCCAAAACCCTTCTCACTCTCTTCACTCTTGCATAACCCTCTCCCATCCAAATCACCAAAGATGTTCACCCGATGAACGTTCGCACGCTAGAATCACACTATCGTCACCTCTCCACATCAGCCTAGAAACCTATGCCCCATAGGAAACAACTCATTTTTGAACACAGACCATGGGACACAACCCAATCATGGCTGAGTCCCGCAAATCACTCGACCTTCTCTTCACCACCCAGTATAATCGAACCCCATATATCTACATCCAACCCGCATATCCACCAACCAATTGGTCATATGACTCTCCTCCCCTTCCTACACCTCTGATCGCCCTTAACTTGCGCCCCAATCGACCCCCATTTCACGCATAGCTACCACCACATGGCCCTAACAACACCCACGCTCACCAACATAAACCACCTACATCAAGCACTTAACTTCACCCACTCAATCCAACAACTCTCCTCCTCTTCCCATTTTCCCCAAATATCTAGCTACCCTACCACCAACCCATCTCCCTGGCATATTAACAACCAGCACCTCTACCCAACCCCCACCATCCACCACATCTCTTCTCAAACCAGCCACCCAATAGACCTCATTCTTCACATACCTCTCCCCCACCATCCCCTCCCGCCAACTGCAACCCTCCCCCGAAACCTGTCTTTTGTCTTATTTTCTTTTTCTATATATTTTTATTTTTATTTTGGCATCATGTGTCTCCTCATAGGCCATTGGCCCGACTTTTTGTACTCTTTTCTATGAAATGAAATAAAATTTCAATATTCTGATTATCTGTGCTCTATCTGTTGTTTACTTACTTATTGCTTTGCTCTTTATGCACTTTATCTGAATGAATGTGGCATTATACTTACCTACACAGTTCAGTGAGTTTCAGTAGGTTAAACACAATAAACAATTGCAGCATATCTTGCTAACTTCTTCACTCCTTTCCTCTTAACATTACTTTTTGTCTAATGAGGACATTATCCAGTTTATGTTGGGGGTGGGATATTACCAATATCATTTTCATATAAGAGTATACAAAATCTTGGCTAAAATATGTTGTCTAAAAAAGTTAAAAATAAACCTGTAAACAACGTATTTTCCTTGAGAAAAACATGAGTTAATTTTTAAGCTTCCAAAAATCTTGAGTGAATAATAATCAAAGACCAAACTACCTGATATTCCTTTACACACTTAATTGATTATTTAATTAGAATGTCAATGAATTTTGATAGGGAAAAATAATTGGAAAGACAGAAATGGTAAAAAATTAACCCTTAGAGAACTTTTAAGCCTTATCTTTTATTCTGAGGAAATTTTAGACATACTCATAAAAGATATAATTGACTTCAACCAAAATTATAGTGAATCTCGTTGTTCCTCCTTTTGGCCGAGGAACTGAGAATACATCATATTTTGCTTTTGAAAGATAGTATTAAATTCTGGAACAGGATATTAGGTCATCTTTGACTTTTTGAGCATGCTCGTTCCTTCATATAATCATCATCCCTAGGCCCCCAATTTGAGCCTTACTTATGAGGATATAAGCCTGTTTTTAATTCAATTACCCATATAAAATCCCCAGAGCTTTATTCTGAATTTATGCTAATTGGAAAGGATTCGAACTTACAGAAGATGAAATGACCACCAGAGAATATGATACATATATAGCAGTTATTTAGAGATGTTCATTTGTGTCTCACTCTTCTTGATAAATACATCATTTAAAAAAAAAGAAAAACATATATTTAGCAGAAGTGTGGCAAAAATGAGACATAGACAACTTTTTAATGCATTATGAGTGAGGTATAATCACTATCACATGATTCATTTGTGACATAACGAGGCCCGTTGTAGACGAGTTACGAGATACTATTCAGTGATGAGGATATTACATGATACAACGAGGATGTGGTATTAACATCCCGTTGTGGATGAGACTTTGGAGATGATGTAGTGATGATGACGTTGGAGTATATCTATTTTTGATACGACAGGGATGTGGTATTAACATCCCTTGGTATACTATCTGAGGGAGACGATTCGGTATTAATGACATCATTACATCATACTCAGTTACGATTGACACGACATCACTCCGATATCCTTCTGGTAACCATCTATTCAGATAGTGCTTTACACATACTTGACGCTAGCCGATAAAAGCTTCCTACCTAACATTACAACCGAAAATGAAGTCCTGGTTGATCACAAAAGATAGTACTATTTGATGAAGTCCTTAAAATTCATGATAATCAGTATTCCAATCACGAGATTTTGAGTCAATTTCGTTGAAACTACGTTTTTCAAGTGTCATGGGTATGTGCTAAAATTTTGACTTGCATATACATAACCTCTATCACATACCCAAATTGAGTGATTATAGCTTGTTTCTGAGAGAATTAATTCTGAACGAATATCTGGCAAGATTTAAAGTCGAGATCTGGTTGATTGGATTATTTGGAACTTAATAGATTCAAAAGCATACTGGTTAATGATTAGTTGAGTTCACAAACACACACACACACACCAGGTATAAGGTTAAGAGAGTTATCAAAAATTATTTTATAGCTTAAAAGTTAACTTGTTTAGAAGTTAAGAACACAGAAATTTACAGATATATCTTTAAAGTTCAATGATTATATGTGACAGCCTATTGGGTTGGGATTATGATGTTAGTATCTATGTATTTATATTATTTACATTTTTTTTGTTCTTTCTCTTCTTTCATATTGCCTTTATGCTTTGCTCTAGGACTAACAAAGTGTAAGTTGCGGGGTGTGATCGGCACTCAAAAGTGATGATTTAGACCTGTTAATTTACACTGAGTTAGTCCCTTTTTGATATCTAATATATGTTTTTGTAGTGTTTTTGTGCATAAGATAGGAATCAGAGGAATGACACAAAACTGACATAAAACAACCACTTAGCCTAAAAAACAGCACAACCAAACGAAAACCCACAAAACCTGCACAAACTGTCCGGACGCTCCCACTTCACCATCCTAATGCCACCGCCGTCCAGACTCTACCATTTTATCAACTCGATGCCGCTATCGTCCCGACGCCAAACAGCCGACCTTCCCGATGCTTCACACCGTGATGCCCAAGCAATTTCTGTCCTGACGCCTACCACCGACCTTCCCAACGCTCCAAAATAGGAAATTGACGTGATGTCCATGCAAATTTTTCCGGATTCTAGATGCTCACCATCAACACAAATCCCCAGCCACCCGGGATAAGTCACTTCTGGAAGGTCTGAACCTCACTGAGCAGCTGCCGATGACAATCGACATCAACTTGATGATGGAGCTCTGCCTGACCATGAGTGGCTACGTCCATTCCTCTGCCTCGGGTGATGATGAAGTTGTAATTTGGTATCATAGGTGTAGGTTAATTCTATATTTTATTTATGCTTTATAATGGTATTGTCATGCAATAATATTATTCTTCTAATTAATTAAATTCCCGTTTAAGCTTTCTTTCATTGCATTAATGAGTATTGCATGATTATTTTAATTGATCGAATATTCAAATTTGAGATAGCATATGCCATGGATATACGGGCCCTACTCTGGACGGGCCGTAATCTTGGATAGACTATGTCGTATTTGTAATTCAAGATTTTGATAGTAGAACCTGAGATACGCTATGCTCTGGATTGGGTATGCCTTGTTGAAATCGAAATCTATCTTTCTTGAATATCCATATCGATGTTGTCACGATAGGATCTAATCCAATTTAAAGCTAGATAAAAATGAAATTATATCAAAACTAGATTATCAGATAAATAGTGGATTGAAGCCCTGACGTGGAACCTTTCTCGTAAATTTATCTAAATTACTATTTATTGCTATTTACTTTTACTGCTCAAAACCACTTTCAAAACAAATCCAAGATTTACTATCTTTTGTTAAATTAAGTAGTTTAAACATATTTTTACAAAAATAACTCATTTTCCTTGTGGGATCGACCTTGGACATACTACATACTACCCAGTTCGTAGTGAATCTTGGTAAAATAAATAAAATAAACCAGTAGCCCAAAAACCGTAATTAATGAGTAAGCGATTTTCTTCTTTTGAAGATTAATACTATTTTGCAAACAAAAACAGAGGTACCATACCTCCTTTTTAAGGGTAGAACCTTCAGAGGTCTTCCTTTCGGAGAGCTGAGTCCTCTAGTTGGATGCTTCGGCAAGCTGCTGGCTCTAACCCTTGTAGGAGTGCAAGAAGAGAAACAGAGTGTGGATACTCAGTGGGTTGGCGATTGTAGATGTCTTCAGTAGTGACCTCTAGACATCGTTTCTACCGATCGATTTGATTTAGAGCTTAAAGGGATCCAATACTATCAATAAATTTATAAAAGACTTCCCATAGACAACACTAACTTGCCGTCTAGATCTCGTCGGATCCCGAACCGATGATGTTTGTGAAGTGAAGATGCCTAGGTAGTGGGTTTCTTGTCTCTACGAAGGTACCAAATGAGTCAGAAAAAGATACAGAGTCTGGCGTACCTGGCATACCCCCTCCGATGGCGAAGTCAACAGATGTTGATGTAGAAAAGTATAAAGTTGAAGAGAAAATGTAGAGAGAAGAAACGGAAAACTGTACAAAAGAGATCAGATTGATAACCAGAGAGAGAGAAAGATCCCGAACCTCTACCCCAACCTCCTCCCTTTTTTCTGGTCTCCTGTGTGTCTTGATGAATATATAAGCCATGCGAGAGGTCTAACATGTGGCGCCTTGGGGCAAAGGCTGGCTGGAGGTGGACTGTGGTCCGTTGATCATATCTAGGGGATCCTCCCCCATCACGTGCTGGTCCGTTGGTCATAATACAGGCCTGGTGTGCTGCTTACTGTGTAAAGTAGGCGGATCGGCGTCGCATGAGTTTCGCTGGTTGGTGAGTAACTGGTCGACTGACCAGGACAATGATGGTCGGTTTATACGAGGGCTTGTGAGACAACATGGCTGACCTGGAAATGATACAACTGACCTGCAAATGATACGGTTGACCTGTAAATGATATGACTGACCTGACAAAAGAAGGGCTGATGTGCTGCTCGCCCATGTAGAGCGGGCTGGTCGGCCTGGACTGATCGGGCAAAGGCTGCTCAACTCATGCCTCTTGGTCGGATGGCCACTGGTTGGCAATACAGGCATTGGGTTACCACGGGTTAGGGCCCATTTTCTGCTTTTTGATCCATATGGTGTAAAATATCCCCACATCAAACAAAAATAGTGGTATTTGCACTTCCCATTTGTTGTTTTCATTATGAATTAGTTACATCTTCTAAAACTCTAGTTGAATAAGACATGACATATGATCCATCCATTTTTTGCTGTTGTTACCTGATAATCACAATCCTTAGTTGATTCACTAAACCCCTATTAATTAAAATTTTCAAACCATCATAACGACCAGAGATGAACAATAGATGCTATAACGATTGTATGAAATGGGATGATGATGCCCGTCTTCTCGCAATCAAGTTTATACCAAGACTAGTAGATAGTGATGAGTCAGGATCGTTCCCATGAGGAATATACAAGAAAAGGAAATATTTTCCAATTAATCAACCTTAAACATATTTTTATTTATTTAGAAAAATGAATCTTCGGTTTGTATTAATAAAAAGAATATTTTAATCATCACTACTTTTGACTGAACTAAGCTAAGCTAACATATAATATAATGATAAGTTTAAATTGAGAAAAAAAATCTACCTCAAGTTAGAATCTACCTTTATTTAGTATTATAGTTTCAATTAATTTCTTATTTTATTGAGCCTTTATTAGATTCAAATCATACTGTGACATGACTAATATGGAATTCAAGAAAAATAGATTTATATGCAAATAAGGCATATTTTATCTAAGACATTGGCACAAACTATTTGGAGCATAATCTGTTTCGTCAATAGGATAAAATATCTCATGTTAGTAATTAAAATTCCGAATATTAAATAAGCACACCATATCGAAGATTATGGCATGGCTCGTCCATGGCACGTAGGTCTTATCCAAGACATAGAATACCTCAAATTTAATCTTCGAATAACAATTAAAGCACAGTTATTCAACCCACATTAAATACAATCATAAAAAGATTTAATGAAATATAAATTAAGTTATATGAATAAGAATTTTTCAACAATCAAATATGTCGTACAATATAATAGTTGAATAACGAATCTATTACAAAAGTTTAAAATAAAATAATAAAATTAATCTACTAATAAATAACCAAACTCTGGATTCATCAGAACCCAGGGTAGAAAAGAGACCTTAGCCACGCATAGTCAGGGTAGAAACCACCTTCGAGTTGATGTCGACTATCGTCGGTAGCTCCTCGTCGAGGGTCAAACCTTTCAGTACTGGCTCAGAGTGGTCATAAGTATAATTTTAGAAGATAAAGGGGCTTATGGGGAAACAACTCGGATGTCAAAAATGAGTGCGATTGAGGTCTATTTATTGATTTCAAAAAGTTAGAGTCATTCTCAGATTTGAGTTTGGTGGCCAACAGCGTCCGAACGGAAGTGGTGACACCATTCGGACGGGAATAGTTGAAGGCGTCCTAATGGTAATTGCCGTTCCTCACGACGGTGATGTGGCATAAGCGTCCGGATAGAATTCTAAGGAGCTTTTGGACGGGTCTTGTCTTTTGATGAACTTTTTCTTCATTTTTGGTCTTGTGTTGTTTTACATTTTGTCTCCAAAACTTGTTTAAATTCAAAAACACGATATTAATAACATCTCGAGACTAACCGAGTGTAAATAGTGAGATTAATTTGTTCCTTTTGAGTGTCGATCACCCGAGCTTTTTTCTGGGCCTCGAGCTGGGCTTCGGGCTTGGGAACCAAGGCCCAGGCTCGTTCAATGCACTACGGACTAGGGCTAGTCCCGAGCTTTTGCTGGGCCAGATCAGGCCTCTACAATGCCGAGCTCTGGGTCGCCCATCGATCCCGGGCGATTTTTACATCCATGGTTTTCACTAACATATAAATCACTGTCACATCCCAAATACGAAAAGTGTGACTGGTTGTGTATTATGGACCAGAGTCTATCACACACGTAAGTCTCAACATAAAATACAGCGGAAATATCGTGGAATTTCTTTTTAGAAAAAACAAGTAAACCCAAAGAAATGTTCTGAGGCATAAACTGTAAGAGATCGAATTTTTACTATTTTAATTATTTAAAATCAATTAAATATGTTATTGGTTTTAATTAGTGAAAATAAAATTTTTGTGAGTTAGCAAAACAATTAAATGATTATTTATTTAATCGTTTGGCGGTAAAGGATTTAAAAAGTTAAAATAAAACTTTTTTGGATGTTTCGGCAATTTAGCCTTTTTTATTAATAAAATAAAGTATTTATTTTATTAATTGGGTGATATATATATATGTATGTATATATATAAAAAACAAAAAAAATAAAAAAAACAAAACAAAACAAA
>JAULLD010441624.1:0-10156 GCA_035668095.1 Sarracenia minor
ACCCAGGACACTTTAAAACGCAATTTCAAGGAAATTGACTTAGAATCTCGTGGTTGGAATACTGATTATTGAGAATTTTGTTCAAGGCTTCATCAAACCATATTATCTTTTGGGATCAACCAGGACTTCATTTTTTGTTGTAGCGTTAGGTAGGCAGCTTTTATCGGATAGGGTCAAGTATATAGCACTATCTGAATAGATGATTACCAGAAAGGATATCGGAGTGCTATCATGTCAATCGTCGCTCATTGTGGCATAATAATGTCCCCATCACTGAATCATCTCCCATAACTCGTCTACAATGGGATGTTAATACCACATCCTCGTCGCATCAAAATGGATCGCAAAGTGGTGATAATACCTCTGGAACAATGTGTCGAACTGTCAAAGCTATCATTGCCTCATTTTTACCACTTTTTGATAAATATACATTTTCTTCTTCTTTTTTTCTTTTTTTTGGAAATATTTATCAAAAGAGTATGGTAAAATGAGTATCACTCTTGGATCACTGCTACGTATCTCATGTAATGTAGAAAACACAATCTCTGACAGTCACTTCTTCTTCTGTAAGTCTGATTCCTTTCCAATTACCATAGATTCAAATAATGTTTTTTAGATTTTATGTAGGTATTAGAAAGAAAATAGGCTTAAAATTTTTCAAATATGGCTCAAAAAGACAAAGATGGCCTAATATCCTTTCCCAAAATCTAATACAGTTTTCCAGAAGCATAATAAGGTGCATATTCTCAATTTCTCAGTCAAGAAGAAAAATAACGAGATTTTCTACAATTTTGGTCGAAGACAAAGATATCATATATGAGTAAGTGTAATAATTCACCCAGAATAAAAGATAAGGCTCCAAAGCTTACTAAGGGTTAAGTCTACACTATTTCTGTCTTTTCAATTATTTTTCGCTATCAAAACTTATTGGCATGTTAGTTAAATGTTCAATCAAGTGTGCAAAGAAATACCATGTAGTTCGGTTTTGATCATTATTCACTCAAAATTTTTGAAAGCTTAAAAATTAACTCATGTTTTTCTCATTGAAAATACATTGTTTACAAGTTTATTTTTAACTTTTTCAGACAAAATATTTCAGCCAACATTTGTATACTCTTATATATGAAAACAAACGAAAAAGATTGTAACGCCCCAACCCGTGTTACTTAAAATCTAACCCACAAACCCAAGCCGAAAGCCTAAACAAACCGAGACCGAAAATCTACTAACTAAAAATTAAGAAAATCCTTTAAGTTTTAAACTATTTGAACCCAAACAAAGCCTCGCAATCGAGACCATTTTATATAGAAAATATTATAAATACTATGCTTGAAAAATGTCTCAAAAGCTAGCAAACAAACTCCCAAAATTTAAATAAAAAGAAGCATTTTCGGAATAACAGAAACGGAGGATCCCGCTCGAGCGCGCGTCGAGCGTGCACTGGGCGCGGTACCTCCAGAGAGTTTGCATGAAGAAAAACTGGGTTCAAACCAAATAAAACTTTTCTAATAGTTTTGAGGTACAAAGGAAAGAAAACCACTAACATACATACTTACCGGGCACTCAAACCAACCCAAACGAAGCCCAAAACCCTACCGGCACGTCGGCCACACAACAAACAAAAAAATGTATGCAATGGGAAAGGAAAAGATATATATACAAACTAGGTTACAAGTTTGGAGATATACAAAAACAAACTAAACTATAAAAGTGAAAGCTAAACGAAAGCCTGCAAAACGAAGATTAGCAACATACATAACAAAGCTAGGCACTAAACAAAGGTGCCAACAACCTATGCCTAAACACGACTGCAAAATCTAACTACAAAAGCAAAGAAATCTTCAGCAAACTCCAAACTTCAGTCCGCCACGCCTCCCTTGCGCTAACCTGCAATTTCAGAGACAACGTGAGCCCACTGGCTCGTTGGAATTGAACTATATGCGAACTAAGCATGCTTTAGGAGGATGACATGCGAATATAAAAATAAAATTTAACTAAAACAAAAAAAGTTATCGCATATCATAAGTTAAGGAAAACAGTTGATACACAGGTCACACGTTAACCAAAGAAATATGAACATAGATACACGAGAAATAACCAACAAAAATGAAGATACGCAAAAATACTTTTTCTCTCGTGACGAAGATAGGTTATGTCTCATACTATAGCTTATAAATGCCACACCTCGCATTGATCTCCTTTCCATATCTCACAGCACGTAACACGCGTAATAGTCCTGACTATCCCCTAAGCAAACAAGCACAGGAACGATCACTGTACTACCCAAATACATGTCTAAGACAGGAGGAGATCAAGAAAAACGTCACGACACTCCACGTAGGTGTGCACTACGAATGACATAGAAGCCATGTCCCAAACCATGGCTCATGTGCATTTGCAGTTCGCACCATCAAAATACGTAGGTTACAACTATACATAACCATAGAAGGTCAATCACGTAGCATATATCCACATAACCGCAGTATCTGTCTCCCAATCAAACAAGAACAAGAACAGGACCGCGTTTATGAAGATACATGCATGAGGTTGAAATAAAGCAAACAACAACAAGTCAAGTGACTTGGGTGTACCGGTGCCCGAGTCACTTGCATCTACATCACAATCACGGGCTTACCGTTGCCCAATCTCATCCTCGAAATCCCAGGTTTACCGTTGCCCCACACTCTCAATCCACTAACTCAACCGGTCCATCTCCTCAATTTCATCAAATCCAACAACTCAAACGAGTAAATAACAACGATAAATAAGCGGTAGTTAAAGTAAGTTTTGAATGATATTATCAAGATAGCATTTTTGTTACAAGGTAAAAATCATCAACAAATCTATTCATATCCGAAAATTTTTCCAAGGAAACTATCAAATTGAACTTTATCAAGCGTAACCCTTAACTAAAACAAGCAAGTCTCATCAAAATCCTTACCCCAAACTTCTCATTCCAAGGTCCACAATTGGTACGTAAGCCTCATACGGGTATTCATTGACAAAAATAAGGATAATCAATTTGAATGCTATTGACAAAATAACACTTTAGTTATGAAGCCATAATCTTTAACTAATCAAGCCATGCTCGAAACTTCCTCGCTAAAACATGCAAATTATCCACTGTTAAGCACAAGGCCCTAACCAAGGGTAAAGGTTCCATGATACTCACAAATTCAAGAATACATTACTCTAAGTTCATTAATAGGTGCTCATGTTTCACATCAATTTACATATTTAGACTCTAACAATCACAATAGATAACGGTCTAATTAAGTAATAAAGAACACTAACAATATACCAAATCACCAATTCTCATACTAAGTAACTCTATGTCCATGAGTAAAATCTTGTATATGAGTCTCACACCTATAATCAAATCAAAAATCCGAAAATTTTATCATGTGGCAATCTCATTGCCAAACTAAGAAAACCCAAAACATTTTAGAAAATTTGTCTTTTTATCCGAAAAAGTACAATATCTATAATTAGCCCGTTGTACACGTTTTAAGCAAGCAATATGCAATAAAAATTCTAAAAATACCGTTAAGTCACAAATTCAACATAGATCACAGAAAACCAACTTATTTTGTATTTTAACAATCCTAAGCCCGAAAAAGGCACAAATTCCTATAATCTCGCAAATATACAAAACTAAGCAAATCAAACATAAATCCAACTCTAACAAGATACAAACGTTCTAATCACATTCATATGCAAGGAAAAATAGAAAGTTCCAACAAAATCTGAGACTCGGGTTTCGAAAACGCAATATAAGCCTCAAAACCTATCCTTTTGAATATCTAACTTTAAAAACTTGAAATTAACCATACATAAAGAAAGAAAAGTTCGAAAGTAGGTTGATTCCTACCTTAAGAGACGGTCTAAACGAGAAAATACCAAAAGGCGTCCTCCGAAATTGTTAAAACCAATATCTGACTCGGTAACGACGTAGCTTCAAAACCAATATCCGACTCGTTAAAACCAATCTCCAAAATCAAGCAAGAACTTATAAAGCTTCAAAAACTCAAGCCCTAGGTCTAGGGTTTTGTCCTAGAGAGAAAGAGGAGCGAAAGTGAGAAGAAAAGCAATAAAAAAATCTCCAAACCCGAAACCTTTAAGCCCTAATCTGGTCGATACCACTCGAGCAGTAAGATAAGCGATCGAGCGCTCACCCCTGGGCTACGTAGGTTCAAAACTTAAAATCCGATTACCGTTTCCACCCCGAACGTCCCCAAACTTGGCCCAACGCTTAATAAAAATATAACGAAGCTAACAAAATAAACGGCGCGAACATTGAACCTCGAATCGTCAATAAACTTTAATTTTTTGAAAACTTTTAACCGACTTCTCAGAAAAACAAACGAACTCCGATTTGAATTAAAGTTTAAAACTCGAAACGGTACATGCGCACCCGGTCCAAGGCAACCCAAAACATGCATAACGGTGTCACACGTGTACTCTAGGTCCAGGTCATCACACATTACCTGAACGTGATTCAATCAATCACGTCGGGATTAAGAGTTCGTGCAATACATGATAATATAGGATGTGGATCAATTCATGTAGTTAGTATAGAATTGATCATCCTATTGATCCCGCTCAATACACTCCAAGTGCATTAACATATCGAGCCCAAACATCAAATTCTCTAACCGAAATTCGAGCCGTTCTACCTAGCCAAGACCAGCTACTATAACGATGTGCTACAATCGTTCCAATGGATTGTCCGGTTCCATTGCAATTGTGAGCCTACCTATATATTCTGTCAGAACCTTTGACCCGATCTTCCGCGCTTTATGCACTGAATCAAATACTGGATAGAATATACGAACTATTCTATTACATATCACACATTCAATAAATATGAAACAGTAAATGCAAAACCTCTCAATTATTTTCTCATTAATATGCCAGGGATCAATGACAAAAATACATGAAAGCATGACTTTTACGTATACTATCCCAACAATTTCACACTTATACTCAAAGGCATGCAGGTACACATCTGACACCTAACCCTTCTACATGATAGTCAAAAACCTTTTGAGACATTGCCTTTATAAAAGAACCCGCTAGGTTCTCTGCATATGCAAAATTGGAAACGACCACGTCTCCACGCTGCACGATCTCCTGTATGAGATGATATTTCCAATCTATTTGCTTGCCCTTTTTGTGAACTCTTGGTTTCTTCGAGTTCGCAACCGCACCAAAGTTATCACAATAGAGTACAATGTGCGACTGCTACGAAGGTACCACATCCAAGTCCAGTAAGAATTCCTGAGCTAAACAGCCTCCTTAGTTGCATCTGAAGCTGTAACATATTCGGCTTCCATGGTACAGTCAAGAATGCAAGACTGCTTGGCGCTCCTCCAACTGATGGCTCCTCCTTCTATGGTAAATGCATATCCCGAGGTGGACCTCCTAGAATCTGTATTTACTTGGAAACCTAAATCTGTATACCCATTGGGTATTAGACTATTAGCCTGGTATACTAACATATACTCCCTAGTCCTTTTCAACTACTTGAGTATATTCTTGACCGCAATCCAATGCTCTTCCCGTAGATTAGAATGATATCTGCTTACCATGACAATGGCATAACAGATATCTGGTTTAGTAAAGAGCATGGCATACATGAGACACCCTATCGCCGAAGCATAAGGGATACCTCTCATCATCTTTATCTCCTGGGGTGTTCTAGGACACTGATCCCTAGATAGAGAAATTATGTGCCTGAAAGGAAGAAATCCTTTCTTGGAATTTTCCATGCCAAAACAAGCAATAATTGTGTCAATGTAACGGGTCTGGGATAAGCCCAACATCCTCCTTGATCGATCTCTATAGAGATTAATCCCTACGATTTGGCCCGCTTCTCCTAAGTCCTTCATGTCAAATTGACTCGATAGCCATACCTTTACCGACGATAACAACCCCACATCGTCGACGATTAGGAGTATGTCATCGACATAGATGACAACAAACACCACCTTAGTCCCATCACGCTTCCAGTACACGCAATACTCGATAGGATATTGATCAAAGTTGAAGCTTTTGATTGCCTAGTCAAATTGGGTATTCCAAGACCTCGATACCTGCTTAAGTCCATAAATGGACTTCTTATGTAACGGTTTGAACCGTTTTAATAAATATTTTATTTAAAGTCAAAAGATTTTGAATAATCTATTTATCTATTTATTTTATATCCGGATTTTCTTATTTTAAAGGATTTAAAAAGTTAAATTGGAACTTTTACGAGATTTTGTCGATTTATCTTTTTAATTAATAAATTAAGTTTTATTAATTAATTAGGCTAATTGCGGGGTAAGTTTATATATATATATATGCGTGTGTGTATATATATATATATAATATGATATTTTGAGAAAGAGTTTATAAAAAAAAAATCATTTTTAATTCGCTTAAATAGGCGCACGGGGGATAGGGTTTGGCAACAATAAGCTGCGTTTCCAGCAGCTTTGAGAGAGTGGGTTGATGCGATGAAATGGAGTCCTCTTCCAACTCAGCAGAATGATCCATAGGTGGAATTGATACACGTTTCTTGGGTTAGTATATTTGTAAAATCTTTATGCATTAATATGATTTTCTGGATGGCTGCCACTGTAATAAGTGTGGATCTAATGAATTATTATTGTTTGTCATTTAGTATCCAGGGGTTAAATTGCTTTTATGGGAATGGTTAGCACCTCTTGTTTTGGTGGAAAATGTTGTAGAGAAGTTCTTTCGTAAAAGTTGTATTTCTACCATCTTTTTACTAATATATTTTCACTTACGAGAAGTGAAAATGAATGCTAAGTTCCTGTAAAAGCTTAATGGTGCAAAATTCTGGTTAGGATTAGTGGAACTTTTCCTCCACAATACAGTATACACCAAGTTTTTCTTTATAACAGAGATTTCTATAGCATAAGAAATTTATTTAGTGAAGTTGAATGTGTGAAAGTTGGTGATTTTTAGATAATCGGATTTTATCTCCGTTAATTAGTAGTAAGTTGGTAACTTGGATTTTTACAGTTGGATACACAATTGGGGCATAATCGGAGTAGCTATGGACTCGACTCGAATTCTTGATTCCGCATCGATTATGAGTTAGGATTTACTCTAACCTTTGAATAAAATGTTTATTGTGTGATTATTTTGCGGTTTGTGTGGGTTTGTGTGTTAAATCCTAGAAACCTAGGCTTAGAACTTGAAAGTTTGGAATCCTAGGTTGACGTAACTTATGATTTGAGTAATTTTTAATCCTTGGATGTGACGATTAGAGTATTTGTGTTTCGTCGATTCGATAGAAACAATACGTTGGTGAGAAATCATAAGTTAGGGTTTCGGTGAATTTTGGGAAAAATCCTAGAATTTGGCGGTTTTGGTTTCTAAGCCTTGGAATGTTGAATCGGTGATTCTCACATATATTTGTGATCCTTAGTAACTTGTTTACATGCCGTCTTGATGGTAATTCTCCTATGGTGAGGTTTCGGTAGTTTGGGCTAAGTCTTAGGACTTATGCATGTTAGAGGATATGATGAGAGTCAATTAGTGATTTAGGTCACCTATTTGGTATAGGGATGCCATGTTGGATGTTAAAACCATAATTGAGAGTTTCTCACTCGATTTGGGTGAAATCCGTCAATATCCATGGAATGGGACTTTTTAGTTAAGTGTTGGTGTATTGTGGATAG
Source organism: Sarracenia minor (assembly GCA_035668095.1). Lineage (NCBI taxonomy): Eukaryota > Viridiplantae > Streptophyta > Magnoliopsida > Ericales > Sarraceniaceae > Sarracenia > Sarracenia minor. The sequence goes on from JAULLD010441624.1 coordinate 7,695, forward strand.
TTAAACCCTTACTTGAGTATAGTATGCCTCTTTAGGTTGAAATCCATAAGTGTCGATGATGTTGAGAATTGGGCTAGGTGTAAGATGGTGGCTAAGGTCACTTTCTTGATATGGATGTGAGTATTGAAGTGTGAAGCCCTTACTCACTTGTGTGGGGTTAATGTCTTAGTCTAAGAACTCGGTCGATTGGGTGTGACTCATAGGTCGTAGCTACCTATGACTTGTGACTTGTGATTTGTGGTTGGTAGCTCGTAGCGTATGACTATGATTAATGGCTAGCGGCTTGTAGCTTATAGCTCGTAGCTTGTACTTGGTGGTTAGCGATTGGAGGTTTAGAGCTTTTGATTTGTAGCTCATAGTTGGTGACGTGTAATTACCCTAGCGGTTGGAGAGATGACGTGTAGTCATCCTGTGACGCGTGTAGCCACGTTGAGTTGCCATAGTGGCATAGAGGGTGACATGTAGCTATCATTGTGGCATGAGTTGTAGACGTTGTAGCCATTTATAGATATGATTGCATATTATTGTTATGCACAGGAGGTGAGCAACTTACGTGATGTGATGCGGATAGACTTAGACTTATCCTTGTTTGTGGGCTTAGATATGCTATATTGTATATTATTACTTTGTAAGTAATTAGCTGTGGTTATGATTAGCGGTGGATGTGATATCACGTGGATAAGCTTAGGCTTATTCATATTTATGAGCTTAGTTATACAATTTCAGTATATACCTATCTTGCATAATATTTGTTTGGGTTGATTGATGATGATTGAGATGACATGATGCGAATAGGTCTAGACTTATTCTCGTTGTGATTTATTATGTAATAAATATAATTTCTTACATGATGTGGATAATTGTTGAGACTTGATATGGATAGGGTTATGCATATCCTTGATTGTGGGGTTGGCTCGGACGCGAGTCAAGGAGATCATTTATGGCTACTATCGTGGTAGTGCCATTATTTGGCTCGGGCGCGAGTCAACGGATGCCCAATTCCTTCGGTCACATACCGTAAAAGAGGGATTGGTTCCTTTGGTTGTCAAGGCTCGGGTGGAGCCAAGGAGATTTGTTAGTGGTCATTGCCGTGGTAATGATCTAGGATGCCCACTTCCTTCGGTTACGATTCGTAAAAGAGGGATTGGTTCCTACGGGAGTCAAGGCTTGCGTTGAGCCAATGAGATTTATTTGTACCTACTTTTGCAGTTGTGACCACCTTGTGGATTGACGTATATGTGAATGTGAGAAATAATCATTTTTCCAAACAGATTATGTAAACAAGGTTTTCACTAAGAGAATCAAACTTTCTTTTAAGTTATGTACTTAGTACGAGTTGCTGTATAATCTCTCTCGTTGATCGTATATGTAGGTTTACAGGGATGAGTAGAACCATATGGGGTAAACTTCGGGATAACCTGTTAATAATTTTAATAGATATGAAAACGTGGGGAAACGAAGTTCCCTTTTTAAAGAAATATTTGTAAAGAAATATTTTTCGTAAACTAGAGTCATGTGAATACAGTTTTCTACAACATAAGGAACGAAGTTCCCTTTTTACTGGTGTATGGTATTCACATGCTCGGCTCACATGTTATTCATTTTTATTCTCTGGTTATTGTATTTCCTATACGAGCTTTCGCTTATGTACCCCTCTCCCCACACATTTCAGGTTCTGACGCAGATTGTTTGGCATAGCTGGAGTACATGATGTAGTTGATTTCTTGTACTTCCGTAGTTAGTGTATTATTATCTGTTGTACATCTTGTTTATAGCTTTATCTCTTTAGATCTAAAGTTGTTGGGTTGTATGGCCATAAGGCCATATTCATTTTTTTGTTAGTTGTTGGTTGGCATGATTGGTTTATAGCTGTAGATTATGTTTATTGTTTTGGTATATCTTGTGGAACAGGATTTGAGGTTGGAGTTGCATAGATAGTTCATTATGCTTTTAGTGATTTATACGGATAAAAATTGGTAAAAGGTTAGGATATGGCACCAAGTCCCTCTTTATTGAATGTGCATTGAGTGCCAAGAATCATATCTAAATTCTTTTCTCCTTGAGTGAATTTAGTTATGATCTTCGTTAAGTCATCAACCTTTTGTTTTAATAAAGTATTTTCTTCCTCAAGGTTGGTTGAGACTGTAGAGGCTTGTTTTTCATTTTCCTTTTTCAAAATCTCAATTTTTGACTTTAAAGATTTTACTTCCTTTTTAAAGGACTGATTCTTAGATCTTAGTTATTCTATATTATTAAAGAAAACTTTCGGAGCTTCTTGGAGCTCTTTAACAGAGGTTGAAATTTCAATCTCACTCTCACTATCACAATTGAAATTGGAAATTATTGCCTCATCTTCATATGCCATGAGTGCTAAGTTTACATCATTGGTAGGTAGCCACACTATGCCTTTTAAAAAGGTATTTTGCTTAGTCGTTAATCGCAAGTGGTCTCTACTGTTTATT
>JAULLD010441734.1:0-10153 GCA_035668095.1 Sarracenia minor
GCCTATTCTTTAGTTGTTGAATCATGTTTAGTGATTGTATCTACGAAAACCTGGTGCGTAGATACAGGAGTCACTAATCATGTCTGTAATTCTTTGTAGGAGTTTCAAGTGACCAGAGAGCTTAGAGATGGTGATGTTTACCTTCAAATGGGGAATAACTCCCATGTGTCTATTACTACAGTGGGAGACGTAGTTCTTTCTTTCAGTAGAAATAAGTGTTAATTTTAAAGAACATTTTGTATGTACTTTAAATTAGGTGGAACGTAGTTTCGATTTCCTGTTTGGCGATTGACGGATACTTTGTTTACTTTAATAAGCAATTTTTTTGTAATATTATGGTTAGAAAACATTTTATCTACCGTGGTACATTGGATAATGGTCTTTATATTTTACACCATATTATTTCTACTGTTTAAAACAATGAAGTGAATAATTTACATATTTTACCGCATAAAAGGAAAAGTTCCTCATTGAACCAAACACTACTTTGGTATCTTCGTTTAGATCATGTTAATCCAAAAATGATACAAAGACTGGTAGAAAATGGACCTTTAGGTTCATTGGAAGTGGAGACACTTCCAGGCTGCGTATCTCGTTTAAAGGGTAAGATGACTAAGATGCCATTTTTAGCTAAGGGGCTTAGAGTCAAAGAAGTGTTGGGATTGGATCATTTTGATGTATGTGGTCCTATGAATATGCAGGTAAGAGGTGGTTATGAGTACTTCGTTACTTTTATTGATGATTACTCAAGGTATACATACGTTTACCTACTTCATCGCAAGTCCGAAACCTTTGTGAAATTCAAAGTGTTTAAGACTGAGGCGGAGAAGCAGACGAGTAAAAGTATCAAGACACTATGATCTGATTGTGATGGAAAATACCTCTTGGGTGAGTTTAGAGATTACTTATCAAAAAATGGGATTACATGCCAATTATCTGCACTTGGGATGCTATAGCAAAATGGTGTAGCAAAGAGGAGGAATAGGTCCCTTAAGGAAATAATAAGGTGCATAATGAGTTATTCAGATTTACCACATTCATTTTGGGGACTTACATTAGATACAACGACATAAATTTTGAATTTGATACCTACTAAGGCAGTTCCTAGTACTCATGTTGAATTATGGACTGAGCGCAAGCTAAGTCTTAAACAAGTCCAGATATGGAGTTGCCCAACACATATGTTGGTGGGAGATGTAAATATGGTGGAACCAAAAATAGAAGTCTGTTTCATTGTAGCATACCCTAAGGGAACTAAGGGTGGTTTATTTTATAATCCTAAGAGTCAAAGGGTATTTGTTAGCACAAATATAAGATTCTTAGAAGAGGATTATATGATAAATCACAAACTCTGGTCACAAGTTGTTCTTGAGGAGGTCAGGAGTGAGAGCTTGGTACAATCGAAAACTATACCTAATGCACAGGTTGATACACCATCTATCGTGAGTACACAGTCACGAGAGGGTCTTCGTCGTAGTGGGAGGGTTGTTCGCCAACCTGAGATATTCATGTTCTTGGGAGAGTCTTATGACAAGATCCTAGAAGAATATAATACCGAACCCAAGAACTACAATGAAGCACTTCAAGATAGGGATGTGGATTTATGGCAAAAGGGTATGAAATCTGAGATATAGTCTATGTACTCTAATCAAGTCTAGGAGCTTGTAGATCCATTAAATGTGATAAAACCCATCAGGTGCAAATGGATTTACAAGAAGAAGAGAGAAGTGAATGGGATTGTAGATACCTTCAAGGCTAGGCTTGTGGTAAAGGGGTTTACTCAGAAAGAAGGCTTCAATTATGAGGAAACCTATTCGTCGGTAGCCATGCTTAAGTCCATTCGGACTCTCTTATCCATTTTTGTATATCTCGACTATGAGATTTAGTAGATGGATGTCAAGATGACATTTTTTAACAGAAGTCTTGGCGAGACATCTATATGATGCAACCTGATAGGTTTATAGCAAAGGGCTAGGAGCACATCTTATGCAAGCTTAAGAGATCTATTTATGGACTTAAGCAAGCATCAAAGTCTTGGAATACTCGGTTTGACCAGCCGATTAAAAACTTTGGCTTTAATTAGTGTTCTAATGATTATTGTGTATACTAGAAGCGTGATGGGCATAAAGTGGTGTTTCTAGTCATTTATGTTGATGGCATTCTCCTAATTGGAAACGATGTAGGGTTATTACCTTCGGTAAATGTATGATTGTCAAGTCAATTTGATATGAAGGACTTGGGAGAAGTAAGCCAAATAATTGGCATTATGCTTATGCGAGATCGGTCACAAAGGATGTTAGGCTTATCTTAAGCCAGGTATATTGACTTGATTATTGCTCGCTTTGGTATGAAAAATTTCAAGAATGAATTTTTTTCTTTCAGATATAGAATTACTTTATCTAGGGATCAATGTCCTAGGACACCTCAGGAGATAAAGAGGATGAAAGGCATCCCATATGATTTAACAGTGGAAAGTCTCATGTATACCATGCTCAACACTAGACCGGATATCTATTATATTGTTGGCTTGGTAAGTAGATACCAGTCTAATTCAGGGAAAGAGGATTGGACTGCGGTCAAGAATATAATCAAGTACCTTAAAAGGACTAGAGAGTATATGTTGGTCTACCAAGCATATAGTCTTACACCACTTAGGTATACAGACTCGGATTTCCAGGTTGATAGAGATTCTAGAAGGTCCACTTCTGGTTATGTGTTTACTTTGGGATGTGGAGCCATTAGTTGGAGGAGTGTGAAGCAAACCTGCATTGCTAACTTTACCATGGTGACCGAATACGTTGCAACATCTGATGTTGCCAAGGTGGTCGTTTAGACTTGAATGTGGTTCCCTTGGTGTATTTTCCAATTGTACTCTATTGTGATAATAGTAGAGCAATTGTAAATGTGAAGGAACCAAGTGTCCACAAGAAAGGAAAGCACATTAAGAGAAAGTAACATCTCATCTGAGAGATCGTACAACGTGGAGACGTTGTGGTTAGCAAGATTGCATCTACGGATAACCTAGCCGATCCTTTTACTAAGGCATTATCTCAAAAGATCTTTTATAACCATGTGGAAGGGTTAGATGGCAGATGTATTCCTGCATGACTTTGAGTATAAGTGGGAGATTGCTAGGATAATATAATAAAAGTCATGCTTTTAAGTATTTATTTTGAATTTGATCAATGGATTATTAATAAGAAATAATCAAGGAATTTTTTTCTTATGTCATTTCATATTTATATGTGTTATATTTATGTGATGGATGCTTGCATTGTCCATATATTCTGTCTAGTATTTGATTCGGTACATGACGCACAGAATATCGAATCTTAGGTTCCGATAGGATATATAAGGTTGGCTTACTGTAATACCTGGTTTTGTTTTATTTAATAGTTTTATTTAATATTAATTTAAATAAAAAAGATTTTCGGATAATTGGTTTTAACCCCGGAAATTTTTTTTTTCGGATAGCCTGTTTTATTTTCGGAGATTTTGGAAAAATTTAAAATTTTTCTTTAAGAGAAAATAAAATTTTATATTTGTATTTTTGTTACAATTTTCTAGAACCCTCTTCAAAAAAAAAAAAATAAATAAAAAGCTTTTCCTTTTCTTCTTTGCCAAACAAGACTCGCGAACACACACACGCACGCGAGAGAGAGAGCAGACGAGGGAGAGGGAGAGATGATCAGGGGAAAAGCAGGCGGCGATCGTCGGCGCCGAGCACCACCGAGCACCACCACACCAACGTCGCACCCCCCGCCGCCGTCGGCCACCCGAGAAAGGGAGAAAAGGGGAGCCGGAGCACCGAAAACTAGAACGGCGCGATTTCGAGCTTCGATAGTCGATTTTCCTCCATTCTGGTTCGATTTTCTTACAATTTCTTGGGTAAAGGTAGGATTCTAGACTCCCTAAACCTATCTACTGATATAGATTGTATTTATTTTGATGTTTTGATGATCAACTGGAAAATCCTAGGCGTCGTTGACCGTTTGGCCGAAACATGCATTTCTGTGATTCTTTTTCTTCGATCTCATAAATTGGCTATTGAAACGTGTTATAGATCTTAATTAAAATTGTTCTAGTTTGCTAAAAATGCTATGATTTCACTGATTTTGATGTTGGACAATCTAGGGTTCGATTTAGGTATGCTTGGCCAGATTTGGGGTTTTTAACCCTAATGCGGTTATTTTGTGAAATTGATGGCATATATGTGTAATTGGCACATCAATTAACCTATGATTTAAATTTGATAATTTTTGGGCCGAGTGGGATTAGTCCCCCTTAACAAATCGGTAAGTTGGAAATTTTATTAGTAATTCGAACCTTACGACATTGAGACATTAGCTTCGATTGTGTGGAATAGGGTGAGAAACTAACCTATGATCCAAATTTGAGGAATTTTGAACAAGTGTTAGCAACCTTTGTTAAGGAGTTGGCAAGTGGGAACTTGAATCTTACCTTGAACCCTTAGAGTATTTGAATCCGAATGAAGTTAGTTCTCGGTGGTGTTTAAAGTACATGTAATAATTGGAGACCTGTGATTTGGGGTTAGTCTCGTGAGACTTGTGGTTTCCGGTTTACAATTTATGACATAGGGTAAGAAAATCTTGTGTGAAACATGGAATCCTTTTGAGTGAAATCCTAAGTCTAAGTAACGTGTAGCCCTTTGTGTTTTGTGTAGGTAACATGTGACTTTGTTGTAGTAATGTGAGTACCGACTCTTCTATCGTAAATATGCCCACGCATATTTACGATAGCCTTATTTTTCTTATTGGGCATAAGGGCTTGGTTTTAGCATAGACTCCCTTGTAAAAGCCTACACTATGGGCATTTGGTTCATGTGATCACTTGAGGTTATGAGAAATGCCTTGGCTAAACCGTTTTAGCCTCTTTCACTTGATGGATCGAATATGTCTTTTAAGTTATGCTCGGACCTAAAACCTGGATTGTAGTTATTGACGTGTCGGAGTCTGGGTAATGTACTTGAGGACTCTTAGGTTTTAATAACCTATGTTTTGGGTAATTGAGTTACACTGTTGGATAACACTTGAAATAAGAAGAGGTGTTTAGGCTAACCTGTGTTAGCCATTTGGAACGGTGACTTCCTTAAGTTACTTGAGTTGTGTTTAATGTAAAACCTAGACAACGCATCTTGTCCTAAGAAGTCTGGTTACTTTTCTTGATGATTATTGGGTTTCTATAGAGAAGCCTATACGTTGGGTAGTTGATCCAGAGTAGTGCTTGAGGTAATTGAGGAGGGTTAAGCTAACATGCTTTAGCTCTCACGTCGGTGAATAGATCGTGTAATTGGGCGAATGTAGGCTCCCTTATAATAGCCTTGTTGTTGCAATTGAGTCATGTGTGTTATGTAGGATATCCCTTTGGTTGATATCTTCATAATAAGTATGGTTTCCATGTGAACACTTTTGTGTTGATTTAGATCATGCTTAGATGATCTGTATAGGTACCCTTACACATTTTGTTTGTCGGTACGCGTGCGTAGATCTTTGTGATCTGTTGGAGCATATCGCTTGTGTCTTTGTGCTGTATGTTTGTGCTTATAGTGTATGGTGATTATATTCACCGGTTTGGGTTATAAGAACCCTGTTGAGTTTAAGGCAATTATGTCCTGGGTTTTATGATGTTAGGTTCACTATTCGTGTACCTAGTTGTTGGATATTGTATATTTCTGTGCCTTAGCTGTGGGGACTGGAGAGGGGTGAGGGTGGAGTCTAAACCTTTCGACTAGCGATGAGGTGTTCTGTGAGGTCGGTCCACGATGAGGTGTTCCGTGGGGGTTGTACAAGGGGAGATGGCCAAGGCCTTCCGATCCACGATGAGGTGTTCCGTGGGGTTGTACAACCGAGATGAGACTCACCGTTTACCAATGTCCGTCCCAGGGTGTGTGCTTTATCTTTGAGACCTGTGGGGGAGTGGGGAGTGAAGTCTAAGCCTTCTGACTAGCGTTGATGTGTTCCGTGGGACAGGTACAGCCGAGGATAGACTCGTCCATTCCTCCGAGGTCCATTTCTGGTATGTGTGCGTTTGTAGCGTAAAGTTTACGAGCTATGGTATGGGACATAACTTGTCTACTTTACGATACGTGGGTGGGTGAGTATGTATGCGTAACGTCTACGAGCTATGGTATGGGACATAGCTTATTTACTTTACGATACATGGTGTGTGGTTTGGATTATGTGTGCACTATTCATATGAACATGATCATATCATCTCGTGTGAGATATAGATGTAAGTATCATGACTCTTTAGCTTCCTTTACGTCTTTGGACATGTAGCACCATGTATCACCTTTAAATAGATGAGAGTAGAGCTCTCCTTATGTGTCAGAGTACACCGTTCAATGTGTACTAATCTTTTTATCTCGTGATGAGTTAGATCCACCATCATTTTGGCCGTTTACGCGTGTTAGCATATAGAGTGTGGTTATTTTCTACTTTGGGGTTGTAAGTTAATTTTGACGGGATAGAAACTTGGTTTTTCAACTCATGTTCCTTTATTTAATGGTTTTCTGGGCAAAATGAGATTTTTATATTAAAGATGTTCGGCGTAAGTGTCTGGATAGTTGGCGTAAACGTCGGGATGGTCGGCTAGAGCGTCTGGACGTTCGGCCTCATAAACGTCTGGACTGTCATGGTATAAGCGTCTGGACTTTCGACGTAAACATCCGGATGGGTGTCCAATAGCGTCCGGACGGTTTGCCACTTTTGTTGATCTTCGTTTGGTTGCATTATTTTGTTTGTTAAAGTGGTTGTTTTGCTGTAGTTTTGCGTCACACCTCAAATTCCTGTCTTACACACAAAACACTAAAAAAACACGTAATACAAAAAAATAGGGACTAACTTAGTGTAAATTAATGGGTCTAAATCGTCACTTTTGAGTACCGATCAAGCACCTTCTTAAGTACAATTGAATGGAAAAAGATGTACAATGAAAGCTTTAAAATATAGCCAATAAGTACAACAATGAAAGCTCTAATTTACCTCTCAAAGAATATAAAAATGAAGCTCAAAGCGATATCTAAATGATCTTTTTATCCCACAATTTGATTAAAAAAATTAGAAAATTTGAAGCACAATGAGTAAGTAATAGAGTGAAGAATTGAAAGGCTTTGAAAAATGTGTAAAACCAGAGCTCAAAGGCTCTATTTGTAGGCCTCGATCCTCAACTAGCCGTTGGGCTAAGTATGGAAATCTCAAAATAGCCGTTGCAAAAAAAAAAAAAAGAATTTTAGCCTATTCGGTCAACTGAATGAACAGCTTAGTCGACTGGATCAAAACTTCGGTCGACTGGCTCTATGGTTCGGTCGACTGGATAGTTTAAAAACCAACTTTTGTTTGACATTTCATTTAAGTTGACTAAAGGAAACATTAGTTGACTGGTATCTTTAAAAACCATAAATAATAGTTTTTAAAAAAGATTTTTAACACTAACTTTTTGGAAAAACATTTTAAAATTTGTTTTGAGATCCTATTAGCTTCAAAATACATATCCAGTGAATAAGAGTGAAAGTACATAAGTCCTAAAATAAAACAAAAAAAAAAAAAAATCCTTTAGGTCTTCATCATATCAATTTTCGTGACATTTGATAAGCTCGTCGTCAAAGAAAATTTGCGTGGTAATGCATGTCATGGTTTCCTTTGTGTATCTTTGATTATGCTAAACCTTTCTTTCCTGAAAATATACTCAACATGCACAATTAGATACTTAAGTTTGTTATCATCAAAATGGTTATTGAAGCCTTGTTAGGTCAACAATTGTACTCTCAAACTTATAAATATCTTGCATGTACCTAATATTTGAGCAAATTTGTTATCCGTTCACAAATTAGCTATCAATAATAACTATCTCATTATATTTAATGCCAATTTATTTTCAGGAAAAAGCCACCAAGGACATCCTATATAAGGGCTCTCTTGCTCATGGCCTCTATCAGGTGTCTTCTTCCCAACCTTCAACATATGCATCTTCTCTTTGCAAGCAATCCATAAGTTCCTATTAAGTTTGGCATAGACATCTTTGTCATCCAAACCTCAATAAGTTCTCACATGTTATGCAATCCGTGAACCTTCATGTACCTAATAATGCCAAACATTCACAATGTGATCATTGTTTTGTGGCAAAAAGCCATAGGTTACATTTACGAAAATCTGAAACTGTGGCCAATGCTCTATTGCAGCTAGTCCATTGTGATGTTTGGGGACCACTCTTCAATATTAATTCTCCATTCAAATACTATATCATGTTTGTTGATGATTTTAGTCGCTTTACATGGATCTTTCCCTTAGTCTAGAAGAGTGATGTGTATGAAAAATTCTTATAGTTCAAAAATTTTGTGGAAAAATAATTTCAAGCTCCCATTAAAGTTCTACGCATATGTGTGGGTGGAGAATTTGTTAATAAAAAATTTTAAAAGTTTTTGTTTTCACATGGAATTTCTCATCAAATCACATGCCCTTATACTCCATCCCAAAATGGAGTATAAGAGAAAAAGCATAATATTTAGTTAAAACAACCATCACTTCATTGCAACATGGCAATGTTCCTCAAAATCACTGGTTTGATGCTTTGGTGACTTTGACTTATTTTATCAATCGTCTACCTAGTTCTATTTTGACCCATCACAGTTTATTTGATGTTCTTTTTCATCAAAAACCTAATTATAATTTCTTAAAAAAATTTTATTGAAAATGTTTTTCTTGGCTTAAACCATATCAGCCCAACAAACTTAATCCTAAGTCAATCTCATGTGCATTTTTTGGCTTTCATCCTCAAGCTAAAGGATATAGATGTCTTGATCTACAAACTAATAAGATTTATGTCTCAAGACATGTAATATTTGATAAGAATTCCTTTCCTTTTCAGTCCCTCATTTCATCTTCATCATCTTCATCCTTCAAACAACCTATATGGTCAGTTATGTCCATTCCGCATGCACCTCCTTCTATTCCAATTCACTTTCTCCTAATTCACTTATGCCCAGTCTTGCACCATCCTCTATCCCTATGTCTTCCAATCCACCTACACCCATTCAATTTACTCATTCTTCCGCTGCTAATCCGTTAGTCAATTCTGCTGCTTCTACTAATTCCTCTTATTTTGGTAATCCATAAGCCATTTCTCCCATACCTAATTCTAGTGGTCTAACTTCATCACCATATTTCCTTTATAATTCTTCTCCTTCTTTGTCTCATAGTTCAACTCCTATTCCATTAACAATAAAAATTCTACCTAAGCCTCTAGTTACTAACATTCGGCCCATGTTAACCAGGTTCAAAACTTCTACACTTCCTACTTATTTCTCTACTGCTATCAATAATCCATCCTCCTTATTGTTAAAACTATAGCTAGCAATATCTTAAATTGAACCAACTGAACCTAAAATCATGGGTGAGGCATTAAAATCTTCTAATTGGGTTGCTGTTATGAATGATGAGTTCTTAGCTCTCTAAAATCAAAAGACGTGGTCTTTAGTCCATCCACTACCCAATACCAATATTGTAGGATGCAAGTGGGTGTTCAAAATCAAAAGAAATGCTGATGGCTCTATTGCTTGATATAAAGCTCGTTTGGTAGCTAAAAGTTACAATCGAGAAGAATGTATTGATTATTTTGAAATCTCTAGTCTGGTTATAAGGAAACCTACCATTCAGATTTTCCTCTCCATTGCCTTGACATCTCAATGGGATATCAAACAACTAGACATAACAAATCCCTTTCTCTATGGGAAACTTGAGGAAGAGGTATTGGTCAGCGTATCGTCCCACTAACAGTTTATACCAAAATCCTCAGTAACAGGTAGCTAGTGTTGAGTCCGGATCGTTCCCACGAGAAAAATAGGTTGTTCATTAAAATATCCTAGTTTTTTTCCAATTTAGAAAATATTAAAATGGATTTTAGATTTTTTATAAAAAATGGTTTGAATAATTAAATTCTACAACTTCTAATTAAACTAGACTAACAAATAAGATTAAAGATAATGAGAAAGAGTCTATCTCATGTTAGAATTCACCTTCGTTTGGTTTTCTAGTTTCAATTAACTTCTTATTTTATTTAGCCTTTTATAGATTCAAATCCTACTATGACATGACCAGTATGGAATTCAAGAAAGTGAGATTTACATGAAAACACG
>JAULLD010441952.1:0-10144 GCA_035668095.1 Sarracenia minor
TGCTTATATTTTCTTGCTTGTAAGAAAGGATTTTTAGGTATTGATCAAGCAAATTCATAGTTAAAAGCCAAGAGAGATCTTAAGGATCAAAGGATTTCAAGAGAAGACTTTGAAGATCAATGTAATTGAAGAAGAACTCATTTGAACTTTGTTAGTCAAGGGGAGATCAATTCTCAACTCCAAGAAGGCCAAAAGATCAAGAAAAGATCAAGAGAACATCTGATGGAATTTGAAGATGTTGCTAAAGAATGCGAAGCCGAAATACGTTCTGTAGTTTGGGGATAAATTTCTCGAAGAATGGATTTTGGATGCAAGAGTAGGTTCATTAGAAAGTAGACTTCCAGGGCTTCAATTTGGATATAAGATTTTCCCCATTTAGATTTAAGATGAATAAGCTATGGAGGTTTGAAATACGAGTAATGGTTCAGCAAAATTTTAAGAAGAAAAGTTTTGATTTTGTCCAAAGGAATCGATTCCCTCCTTCATGGAATCAATTCCCCTGCATTTCCATGTCTCCAGAATCCATTCCTCTTAGCCTAGAATCGATTCCCCTATAGGCAGAACCTATTCTTGAAGATCACGGTAGAAGGAGAGCAAGAATCGATTCCTACCATTCAAGAATCGATTCCTTCCTCTCAAGAATCGATTCCATGGAGTTTAAATCTTGGTTCAGATGCCTAAGAATCAATTCCCTCTTGCATAGAATCGATTCCCTGAAGATCAGAATCAAATCACCAACTTCAAGAATTGAATCCAGAAAATTCAACACTGACATACCTTCGGTATTTTACGGAGAAATTTTTCCACAGAAGGATTTTGAAAGTGATTCTAGAACCATTAGAAAGAGGACTAGAAGGGCTACAATTTTGACAGAAGATTTACCTGATTTTAAGTTCGGACAAAGGATATATGATCATTCGAAGATTGACGAAGTGTTCTGAAAAACCAAAGCCTGAATCCTCTGAAGCCTTATCCTGTTTATAGCTTTAGGTTTCGAAACCCACCATTTTGGTTCCTGGACCATGCCTATTGGTTTCGAAAACTCATGCTTTTTATATACTGAACCTCTGTGTTGTCTCTTACAGAGATCGATCGTGAGAGCTTTCAATGATCGATCTTTTGGTTCTGTCCATCCAACTACGATCGACCTTTCTTGCCCTGAACAACATATATGATTGACCTTGAGCCTTTATGATCGACCCTTTGCCCTGTTAACAGAAACATGATCAATCTTTTATGATCGACCTTTCTATTCTATGATCGATATTTTCATTTATGTCCAACAATCATAGATCGATCTTTTTAGTCCAAAGATTAACCTTTTTATACTCTCTCCTCGAGCCTCATAAAAGATCGATCTTTCCAAAAATAAGATCGACCTTTTTGTTTTGCTGTTTCAAGCAACGATCGATCCTACTTCTTAACGATCGATCTTCTTCCCTTAACCCAGAAAAGGATCGACCCTTTAATTTCATAGATCAATATTTTTCTTCTCTGGTTCAAAAATCTATTATTTACAACGGAAAGATTTTTAGCATTAAATACTTCATTAATGCTCCAACGGCTACAGCACGTTGCCTCCAACGTTCAGAAATTTTGAAGGCTATTTAAGAGGAGTTATTCGAAGAAGAAAAGGTTGGTGAAACATGTACAAAATATTAAAAGCTTGCATTTACATCACTTGCTCTGTTTCACTGTTGCTCTCTAATCAATTCTCATTTATTGAGCTTTTAGTCTTGGTTTTTGCCAGACTTGTATTTTCTCTTCTCTACTTTTGTTTTACATTTATTGTAAATCTTTGTAAAAGAAAGAGAGATTATTTGTAGTGAGGAATGAATTGTGAATCTACTGAACATAAGGAGTACACTACTGTGATACAAAAATAGGGGCTATCAAAGCTCTCTTGAAGAATCACTCCGGCTTTGAAGACTTGAGCCCGTAATCATCTTTCTCTGGCTTTAGGGAGAGAGCCCATAATCATCCCTACAAAGGTTGAAAGATAGCCTGCAAATCTTCTAAGTAGAAGGAAACCCTGTAAATCCTTTGTATTCGGTTTGGAGTGCACTCGTAAGCACTTCTCCACAGAGGAAACTCAAGTGCGCTTGAGAGAGTGGACATAGGCCAGGATTTGGCCGAGCCACTATAAACTTTGTGTCATGTGGTTTTCATTCTCTATTCCTTATCTCTTTCATCTCTTGCATTTAATTCTCATTATTTCTGCTGCAAAGTTATTTTGTTTTGATTGCAAGATTAATTTTAAAAGAGCTCAAAATCCATTAAGTTTGTTAGTAAACCTATTCACCATTTCCTTCAGGTTTCACATCTGGGCCAACAACGCTAATGTTAATGTTTCTGTTTCTGTTTATTGTATAATTGTTTATCCTTGTCCTTGCTCGAGGACTAGCAAAGTGTAAGCTGGAAGTTGTGATCGGCACTCAAAAGTGACTATTTAATCCCGCTTTTACACTAGGTTAGCCCCGAGATGTTATTTAATACTGTGTTTTGGTAGTATTATGTTTAGACAGGTTTTGGAGACAAAATGTAAAACTACACCAAAACAGCCACAAAACAAGCAACCAAATAAGACAAGACCAAAAATGAAGAAACAAAGTTCATGATCAAGACAAGCTCCGTCTGGACGCTATCGCCCATCACCGTCGTGATGCATGACCATTACCTTCAGGATGCTATCGCCCACTTCCGTCCGAACGCACGACCATTCCCGTCCTAACGGCGTCGGATGTCAAGTCTTAATCCGAGAAGGACTCCAACTTCTGGAAATCTATAAATAGACCCCAACCCCCTCATTTCTGATATCTGAGTCTTTTCCCCTTAAGTCCTTTCTTCTTCTAAAATCCCACTTCTGACCCCTCCGAGCCAGTACTGGATGGTCCAAGCCACGATGAGGAGCTACCGATGACAGCCGAAATCAACTCAAAGATGGTTTCTACCCTGACCATGCGTGGCTAAGGTCCATTTTCTGCCTCGAGTTCAGGTGAAGTCCGAGTTTGGTAATTTAGGAATATATTAAGTTTATTATTTAATTTTAGCCTTTTGTAATGAATTCATTATGCAATAATTTTATTCCACAATAGTTTTTGATCATTGGAAAATTATGATTTATCTAATTTAATTAATATTTCATTTAATTTTTAAGCGATTGAATTAAATGAGTGTTGCATAACTGCGCTTTATGTTTATTCAAAAATTAAATATGAGGTATTTTATACGATGGATAAGATGAGTTGTACTCCGGACGATCCGTATTATAATTTTTGATAGGATATGCCTTATTTAATATTTGGGATTTTAATTATTAACATGAGATATTTTATACTATTGACGAGATGGATTATACTCTGCATAGTCCGTGCCATTGTCTTAGATAGAATATGCTTTGTTTGCATATAAATCTATTTTTCTTGAATTCCATACTAGTAATGTCACAGTAGGATTTAAATTTGTTAAAGGTTAAATAAAATAAAAAGTTAATTGAAACTAGAAAACTAAATGGAGCTGGATTCTAACCTGAGATAGAATCTTTCTCAACTTAATCTCTTAAACTTTATCAGTTAAGCTTAGTTTAAATTAGTTAGAAGTAGAAGTACTTAATCAAAATATTCATTTTAAAATAAAATAAAAATCCAAGATTTTCTTTAATTAGATTAAAATATTTTAGGATTAAATAATTTGTGATTTTTCATTCGTTTGCCAATATTCCTCATGGGAACGATCCTGACTTACCAGTAGCTACTTGTTAGTGATAAATCTTGGTAATAAACTTGATACGGGACGACACGCATCACTAGGTCCAATAGTGCCTGGTCGATATGGTGACCACCGATGACATATGAGATTGTCAGAATGCTTGGATCTTTCAACTTTGGAATCAATTCATAAGTTAGGACAGAAATAACGTGCTCGGTTAAAAGCACTTTCTTGGGGACACTTGTTTTTACCCTATGATTTTGAGTGCATAAGTCTTTCAAAAACTTATCATACGAGGAGACTTATTTGATGACGTCAAGAAGGGGTAAATTAATCTTGATTTGCTTGAAAGTTCAAGCATGCCATTCATTGGGGTCCCTTTCTTTTGTATTGACACTGCCTCATTAAGGCACGTTGGAAATAGTGCCCTCGATTCTTTTGGTAGGTCGGGAGGGGCCATCAGTGACTCATTGAATAAATCAGTCGGTGGGGGTTGTACAACATCAGACGTTGTTGGTATGGGTGCTGGCTGACTAGTCTCAGAGTCATCGGACAGCTCCTCGACTGTCGATTGGTTTTGTTTTGGTGGGTGTGTTCGTAACTCGCGGCCATTCCTAAGGGTCATGACAGCTTGAACCTGCTTATGATATACACCACTAATGCTCTGGATGTTGTCTACTATATATTGGCCTTTTTAGATTTGTGATAGGCTAACTTGATAATTTTCGCTCTCTTGGCAGTTAAGTGCGGCAGCTATTTACCTGACTTATGTCTCTAACTTAGCGATGGACTGGGATTGAGAACTTAAAATTTGAGTTTTCATATCCAAGTCTTTAAGTTCTTTCAAAACAGTTTCCTCGGAGCCTGGGGCTCAAGGGGTCAGGTCAGATACTTGCTGTTGAGGGGGATGGTAGGCCGATTGATTATAAGTATTATTATATGCGGGCCTAGGTGCCTGAACTGGTGGTTGACTCCAGCTATAGGGTATTGATTTCGCCAGCTAAAGTTCAAGTGATTCCTCCACCTGACATTATAAGTGTTGGAATATGGGTCATTTCAGGGGAATCCCTGAGCGGTATTGACATGCTCCTGAACTAAGCCTGGGAACTTATTAGCTGAATGACATTCTGTGACATAGTGTGCCGGGCTAGCACACAATACACAAACATCCTGCATAATTGGATGGGGTGGCTGAGCAATAGGCAGGCCAGTTGTTTGCAACTGATATAGCTTCTAGGTTAAGGACTTGGTATGTGAGGTCCCGTCAGTGTGTAAAACATAAGCTTGGTGTTGTGACCTCTCGCTCAACTTTTCAAAATGGCCCTAGGCTTTGGTTTTGTTATTCATCATAAACGCACCGCTCCATGAGGCGTTGACGTATTAATGATACTAGAGCATCAAACCTTTGTTGAAGTTTTGCATAAGCTTTCATTTGAGCACTTGATGGTATGGAAAGCTCCTAATGAGGTCCTTGAGATGTTCCCAAGTCTCGCGAAAGGTTTCCTCGTCTTGTTAAGTAAAACTCATAGTAGCATGATGAATCTGGTTAGTCTTACCTATTGGGAAGAATTTTCTAAGAAATTATTGCTATAGTTTGGCCCAGAAAGTAATAGTATTGGGTTTAAGCCAATGATTGGCTTTGTCTATGAGAGAAAACAAGAATAACTTCATGTGTAAGGCATCCTTGGATGGGTTGTTTAGCCTCATAGTCGAGCATATTTCGAGAAAATCATCAATATGATTGTAGGGTTCCTTAATGTTGTGTCCATGGAATAATAGTAGCATTTGGAAGATATTAGGTCTGATCTCATATATGTCGGACCCAATGTTGGGTGACACCAGATAGGTCGGAGACTTGTAAACCATTGGAATATGATATTCCATTAGGGTTTTCAATTGTTGGTTCGTTTGATTTGGCTGGTTATATTGCTGATTCCCAGCCTGATTGCCACGTATGTTGGCAATAGTTTTGTTAGCCATAGCTGATGTTTGGTGAATTTCAGGATATCGGGGGAAGGGGTTGCATTTAAAACTGCTTGGTTCTGCCTAAGGGTGCCTTCAATTTTAGAATCAAAAGATGCTAAGTCACATAACAAAGAATGACAACCGAGCATAAAACATTATCATATTAAAATAGAGGCAAAATAATGTAGAATGGTGAAGGCTGTCCGGACGGAAGGGGTCACCGTCCAAACGGTTTTAATCCTGAGAGTGGGCGTCTGAACGGTCATGGGTTTTCAATTTTACGATTATTGATTTTTCAACCAAAACTCAAAAACAGGAAACCGAATCACACAAATAGGTAAAAACATATACAACAAATGAGAACAAAAATTAAAAACAAAGATAACTAAATTAAAAATATTTTTAATTAAATAGCTTTTAATTGGTTGTTGTTTTGCCAACAAAAAAATTTCCGGTAACAATGCTAAAAACTAGTACGTGTCGTCCCGTATCAAGTTTATACCAAAATTTTATCACTATTTAGGTAGACCTAAAACCCAAGTTTTTAGAAAATTTTATAAGGGTAGGTTTATTTTAGACCAAAAAAAAAAAAACTCCATTTGGTACCTTGAATGTAAGCAAGAAAACTTTGTATAAAATCCTGCATAAAGTCCTAAATTATTCTCCAAGCCATGGAGTTCCATAAGTAAATTTATTAAACAAAGTAAAGAGTTTATATAAAAAGTAAACTAAACAAACCATAAACGCATCCAAAGTAACCAAACAATGTCCAACATCCTCACCAAGCAAGCAACATATGTACTTGACCTTAAGGCCTTACAAATTAGCTTCCCAACATGAAAAAATGTAAACAAGTTTAATTACATTCATCCAAAATTAAGTACCAAAGAATGTAACAACAAAATGAACCAAAACACTCCCAAATCAATTCAGAGATTGGGAGAAGCTTGCATCCATCTATCACTATATCATCACCTCCTCGCTATCACCTGATAGTTGTTATAAAACAACATAAGTCGTGGTTCATAGGATATATGATAATAAATGAATGAATGCATGATATATGACGATGGTTATGTAACATATATATATATATATATAAAGTTTTACCAGAAAGCCACCATTTTTCACCAGTATTACCAAAGTGTGCATAACCGATTTTTCAAATCAACAAACATGTTACTTCCTAACATCTCATACTTTTCAACCACCACACTCTCTCACACACAAACACACACACACACACACACACACACACACACACACACCCAACATCCACATACTCAACATAACTTGCTCTCCTTTATGGTTACTAACGGAAGGGTGGGCCGTCCTCTATAACTCGTAACGATTTACTCTCCATTACGGTGCTTAGCGGAAAGGTGGGCCACCCTCTATTGGTCGCAATGATCCGCTGTCCTTTATGGCCATTAGCCAAAGGGTGGGGCGCCCTCAATTAATCACAATGAATCGCTCTGCTTTACGACAATTAGCCAAAGGGTGGACCACCCTCAATTAGTCACAATAACTCGCTCTTATTTACGACAATTAGCCAAAGGGTGGGCTGCCATCTTTTCATCGACATGAATCCCTCTCCTTTACGGTTGCTAACTAAAGGGTGGGCCACCTTTATTACTGTTGGGGAAAAAGAAAAAGTTTGCGAACCGTCGACGTGACTGTAAAAAACGTCACATGCGATTTTTCATGAAAAAGATTAGCCTTTTTTATTTTAATTAAAATATACCTCTTAGAAACTTGCTGAAAAGTTACTAGAATCAAAATGAATGTTATGAGATAATCTGGTGACCTTCTCACGCGTGTTGATTCCGGCATGTGGATATCGATCCGAATCAACTCATTTGACTTTAAAAACACACTTGAATCTCTCAAAATTTTGTGCAAAAATTAGAGAGAAAGGGGAGAGGGGCCGATGGCAATCTGGTGTAGAGAGAGAGAATTTAATATATGGAGAGATATTAGGTCTCTTAATATACCATATATATATATATTTATTATTATGTCAACAATATATATCCTTACCATATTGTAATATGAGAATATATATATTTATTAACAATAATGATTATTCTCTCTCCAATTATACATATATATAATATATAGATAATGCCATATATTTTTGTACCCACATATTCTCATTCCTTAAAACAAGCAAGAGAATATAGACTTAAGAAAAATATAAAATCCCATATTCTCTCTTCATAGCCGGCCACCTTGGCCTCCAAGTAAGTGCCAAATGACCAAAATACCCCTGTCCATTTAATTTACTGCCTCGACCGTCCCGGTGAAAAATTCGACGATCGAATTAAATTAAATAACAACTGAAGCTAACTAGAAATAAACTGTGCGTATAAATGAGTTACGTGAGGGATCACGAGAAAGTATAAGACTTGGGCTAACCGTATGATAAAACTGGATATCGCTAACTCAACCCCCGAGTTAGATCCTTTCTCGTACGAACCAGGACTTACTCCACTAAAGGTCCTGACTGAATTCCCGGCCCTAACTCGAATTATATCTTGAGTTTCCAATTATCAATTGCACTGAAATCTCTCCACGTTTAAGATATGGATTCACGATAATTAAATTAGATTACTAATAACCCGGTTTAATTATCCGCTTGTCCTCGCAACCGCACCGCTTATCCTTTTGAATATGTCGGATCATAAGATCCACCGATCGGGTTTGACATGATCAAACTTATAAGAAAAGCACACGAGGGGGTTGCAAAGTCGAAGAAACCAAGAGTTCACAAAAAGGGCAAGCACATAGAGAGGAAATATCATCTCATCCGGGAGATCGTGCAGCGTGGAGACGTGGTAATTTCCAAGATTGCATTTACGGAGAACCTAACGGATCCTTTTACAAAGGCGTTGTCTCAGAAGGTCTTTGACAATCATGTAGAAGGGTTAGGTGTCAGATGTGTACCTGCATGGCTTTGAGTATAAGTGAAAGATTGTTAGGATACTATACTTAAAAGTCATGCTTTTATGTATTTCTTATCATTGATCCCTGGCATATTAATGAGAAAACAATTGAGGGTTTTACATTTATTGTTTCATATTTATTGTATGTATAATGTGTAAGTATAGTCCGTATATTTTGTCCAGTATTTGATTCGATGCATGAAGCGTGGAACATCAGGTCAAAGGTTCTGACAGAATATATAGGTAGGCTCACAATCGCAATGGAACCAGACAATCCATTGAAACAATTGTAGCACATCGTTATAGTATCTGGTCTTGGCTAGGTCGAACAGCTCGAATTTTTGTCTGGGAATTTGATGTCCGAGCTCGATGTGTTAGTACACTTGGAGTGTATTGACCGAGATCTATAGGATGATCAATTCTATACTGACTACATGAATTAGTTCACATCCTATATTATTATGTATTGCACAAACTCTTAATCTTGACCTGATTGATCGAATCATGTTCACGTAATGCGTAGTATTTTGAGTCACCAATGGCTGAGATTTCGATATAGAGATCAATATTGTAATACCTCGACCGGTTTTATTAAAATATTTATTTAACTAAAAAGAGATTTTTCGGATAACCCGTCTTGCCCCGGATTTTTCCGGATAACCTGTTTTTGACTCGAAAATCTTTTTAAGGATAAAAGAGATTTTTATTTTGTTCGGGGAAAAATAATTCTTTTTCGGATAACCTACCTTATTTTGGAGATTTTGGGGCAAAATTAAAATTTTCTTTAAAAGAAAATGAAGATATGTTTTTATACAAATTTATTTGTTTGGGGTTTTCTAGAATCTCTCTTTAAAAAAAAAAATAATAAAATAAAATAATAATAATATAACAAATTTTTTTGCCTTGTTTCGGATATGAAACACGCGAAGGAGAAAAGAGAGATCGCGAGAGGGGGAGTGACGACCGGAGCGGCGGAACGCCACCGCCGGCCACCAGCCTCGGCACCGACCTCGGCCGACCACCTCCGGACCTCTACCAGTCGTCGTCGACCGCCGGAGAGGGAGGAAAACTGGACCGAAGCACCGGAACAGGGGCGACGCGGTCCGTTCGCTTCGACAGTGGGTTTAAGCTCCAAATCGGTTCGATTTCTTCCATTTCTCTTCACCGAGGTAGGATTCTCGACATATAAAACCTATCTACTGATTTACATTGCTCCGATTCTTGAATTTTACTGATCAACCGAAAATGAGGCTTCGGCGCAACCCGACGAAGCCGAAATTAGCTTTTCTGGATTTTTCATTGCTTAAATCACAAAATTAGTTATTGAGGGATGCCTTAGAATGTTAAGATAATTGTATTAGCTTGCTAGTGCGGCTAGAAATTGATTAATTTTGGATTTGGGCAGATTAGGGTTCGGTTTAGGTATTTTCGGCCAGATTTGGGGTTTTTGGCTCTAATGATGTTATTTCTCGGAATTGACCCTGTATATGAGAAATTGGCATGTCGATTAGCTTATGTTTTAAGTT